>JAYGXS010001358.1:0-14357 GCA_036362985.1 Ligula intestinalis
TATTCCAATCAACTTGTATTCTGATCAGATATATTCTTTGTGTGTGCATGTTTTTAGGCTCGTTACCAGTCAGCGCAAAATGCGATGACCCACCTCCGCACTGAGCTGACACAAAGAATCCAAGATAGGGACGAAGAGCTGGAAACCCTCAAGTGAGTGTTTTGAAAGAACCTGCATGCAGTCTGTTGGTAGGTTACATGTACCTGGTGCGGCCGCAATCATGCCTGATCTAGCCGGCTTCGATGAGGTCACAAACTGTGGCGATCTACGACAGCAAAGCTGGACAGTTCAGTCCGCTTTCTTCGCCAGTTAAGCTCACCGAATACCGGAAGCCCAAGAACCATTTCTCGGTCTTGAGGTACTGCATCGAGCCAGATTTTGAGTGGAATCACTCCTCGACGCCTTGAAGTGGGTAACGGTGACCTCGCTTAGGTGGATGAGGAGGAACGCACCCAAACCACCTTAACCGTATATCGTGGATTGCCTGGAATACCCTTGCGATTTTGTCGCAGCGTGCACGGACTGTCTCATTTTAGATGACTTCGGTGTAAATTACTCGAAGGATGGCAATCAGGCCGGGGGATAATCAAATACCTCCAGTGTTTGCTCATTTTTCAAATGCCCAGTCCAGCAATCACAAACATAGAAACGAACGGACTGGATACCCCTTGGTAGATGCAAATCACGGTATAGATGGAGGCCTGGCATCGGATCCATAAACACTTTGTAAAGCTTGAGAGAACCCGGAGGTCAGCATCAATTATATAATGGAAGATTCTCAGCTGTACTGACATTAATTTGCATAAAATGGTGACTGATGGCGAGAAAACTACTCATTCCTCTAGCAATATCTTCCCAAGATTCATCGATACGGCAATCTCATTCTTACCGAAGGCTCGGTGAAAGCGCCGAGCGAGGGGTTACGCTAGATCTGATTCCCAGGCGTGGATCGACTCCTGGTAAAATATTTTTCTCTCATGCACTTCATATGGTCCACCTTGAAGGAATTGGGAGCTTCGGTTACTATTTAAAACTAAAGTTTGGTTTGCTTTTGCGTAATTCTAACCTCGCAGTTATGGTATGCCTCAAAATAGTGATGAACGGACCTTTGGAGATGCACAATTTAGCCAGTGGAATACATTGGGGTTCAGAAAGGTTCTTATACAACTAGACTTGTCATGCTATAGACACTTTGCATGACAGATCTGACCCATGTAGCTGAACCCAATTTTGTGACTACCTGCTATAGACACTGAAAGAACGACACTCAACAAAACTATTGTTTACCGACTGGTTCTTTCACGCTTCAGACACAACAGTCAAAAGACGATTGAGAATCTGAATACTGCGTTCGATGAACTGGAAGCAAAACACCGCGCTGAGGGGGCTCGCTGGAAAAAGAAGTTGGAATCTTCAATGGCAGAATTCGAGAAGGAAATTAATGGCCTCAAGGACGAGCGAGATGATGCCCTGAAAGCTGCTCACGACTCCGAGGACCAGTGCGTCCACCTTTTGAATGAGCTGGACGAAATCAATCACTCCCTGCAAGAGGCTAACTCTGCTCTACAGGTTTCTGTCCAATCCGCATATTTCGTATTCCTTCAACGAATTGTCTAGTATGAACTCTGCTTCTGAAAACTACGATACCTTCAAGTTTCCTAGGGATGATATTTATAAATAAGTGATTATTTAAAAGCACGAGTATAGATCCCCCGTTTAGCATCCGCATGAAAACCTACAAGGCAATAAGATTAGGGTTTTCTCGGCAAAACGGACCATCTCTATCCCCGCCTAGAGTCAGAACTGGTCGTCGTATAGAAATAACGTTTGATCTACTTGCGTTCTTTCTCAGCTAGAACGGCATAAACCCGTGCCTCCATGGTATGGCTCCAGATTTTCCTAGCCTGCGTTTGGATCTCCCAGAACAAACTGAAATTGGTCTGCCAATGCGGGAGAATATCCGAGTTCGAGGGAACAGTTTGGAAGAAGAAGAAACGATCACTGGAACAAGAGGTTTATTGGTCTCTCATAATAAAGTTTTCCCGCTCTGTTATAACTTTGCTGCAATTTTTTCTGACGGCACCAGTTAGCACGTTTCTCTTCAAATGCTACGGTTCACAAATAGTTGAAAACCGACTTTAATTTGAAGGTTCCTAATCCATCACTACTAAATTTGTATGCGGTCCTGACAATATCAAGTCTAAAAGGAATAAAAATTGCCCGGGCGCCTGAAAATGATCATGCTGTGATAAGTACTCAATTATTTGGGACTTTTAACATCTGTAGATTAAACGGCGGCTTTTTCATGTTGATCAGCTGGCATTTTTGAACTTGTGCTTCACTAGCTGTAGTTACTCTTTTCAAATGGGTCAGGAATAATTCGATTGAAAATTCTACAACATCACTCATTGAAACACAAAATTTGAGCTTTGAAACACATTTTGCTCTACGGCCCGGCACTTTTTTCTCGTTGTCATCCTCATCAGCTAAATTGATGGCGTACAATTCACAATGATGCTGACTTCATCCCAAGGGGACTGACTGACTGACAAAGGCAGTCGTTAGGGCGCAACAAATTGATGCATTGTATTAAGGCATTCACTTGGAGGCGTTTTCGCTGCCCTAGAGGAACTTCTTTGGTGCAGCCCCTACCAAAGTGCCGCAATAGTTGTTCGTACCTCGATACGCTCATGACTACGATGGTAGTTAACCGTCAAGTTTGACGATGTCCACCATGTGCTTCACGGCAGACTGAAAGCAAGTCCGCTGACTTGGGCGTGAATTAGTTTTAAGTCATGGTAGTTTGGCAATACTGTCGTCCATGGTATTCCAACTGTTGCCGACAGTGCAGTTATGTCTACATCCATGAGCTCTAATAGAGTCTACGAGCGCGTCTTATCGGTCGCTCCGCTCTCCAAAACACTGAGCAAGCATGAAAATGTTCCACTCTCCTTCAACAGACCCACGTTTTATCACTACCACCACAGTCCAGGGCGCATCCATGCATTGAAGTGACGGGTGTAGGCTTCGTTTTCCGGAAACCCCAAGGCGTGGGCCACCTTCCTCCATGTTCCGTCATTCGAATTGTTCCTGCCTTCCACACGTTTACACAAATTACTTCCAATTATCTCGCCTGGCAACGTATTGTAGGTAGCAGTCCAACAATGCATTGCATTTTTTTCGGATTCTGAAAAGTGTTTGTTTGTTATATATATTTTCTAGAGGCCTACCCCATGCAATTAAAAGGTCCTGGTCGCTGGACTAGCGCTTCTGGCTCATTTGGGTGCCTTCGCTATTTGCCGCTGCACAGATATGGCCATAACTCTGTTTTAAAGGCAAATTATGAGCTTCAATCGCGTTATCCGTTTGTCCAACGACGAAAAAACTTACGAGGTTTTCATACGTACGACAGAGGAGTTGATTGCACCACCTTCTAGTCCCTCTTTTTAACCCAACATATCATCTTCTTTAGACTTGGGGTTCAGTACTCCTATCAAAAAATAATCTGCTGGTGACTCCTTTGGTCTATAACATTCACAAGACCAAAAAACAGTAAAGTTATCCTATTCGGTGTTGTGTGCAGACACGCTAGTGATTCAGCATCCTACAGTCTACCTCGAGGCTGACGCGGTAGACGGATGGAGTGAGAAACACGCCCCCTGTTTCCACACCGGCACCAGACAAGCTAAGGGGAGAGGCAAACCTGCTAGCCAGTCCACAACGGTGTTGGGACTGTCAGAGTGACCTAGATGGACGAAAAGGTCAAAAGTGGGATACTGTACGTGCGCTCGACGACCAAGGACACTCCTGTTGATGACAAACACCTACTTTTTTCATTCGTCGTCATTAAATTCAGCAATGACACCCGTGTGAACATTCACGACGACCAGTTTTGTGAACGTACGCTTTCGACTATTCACCGTATGCAGACACGAGGCGTCACACCAACTCGGTATACCTCCTCACACCTACTACGTTGCAATGCCATGGGGATGCAGCGACAGGAACTAATTGTCGGTCCCTCCCCCTCTCTCTGGCCCCTTCGTATGACTAGAAGCTTTGACTTCTTGATCTCTTAACCCCCTCTCCCCCTTGCTTACTACTGATTGGATGCTTAACTTTTGTCACTCTACCCTGTTTTTTTATAAGATGAGTGAGAATCGACGGCAGGCGTTGTCGGAGGAGGTGGAAACCCTGCGACTACAGACCGAGGCTTCGGATCGCAGTCGCAGGAAGGCTGAGTCCGAAACCACCGATGCGCTCAATCGCATCTCGGAGTTGACGACGCAGGTGAACAGTCTAACTGCCGAGCGCCGAAGACTAGAAGGCGAGCTGGCTATTGCCCAGGGTGACCTGGAAGATCTCACTGGTTCACGTGAGGTGAGAGACAGAGAGAGATACACTTTTAAGAAATATCTATAATTCCAGAATTTTCAGCAAAATGTCCTGTGAATGAAATTAGCCATACAAATAATATAACGCCAGAAGATCACCAATGATGCATAATGATCGAACACTGTAATTACTAACTTCCTACAATGAGTTGTACCATTAAGGCCAAATTTAATTTCTTTTAAAGTGGTACTAGCGTCGTGTGTTAATGACTTTGTTGTATTTCGAGTAAAAAAATACGGTAAGGCATCGGCTTATAATGGACAAAATAGTCCGACCGAAGTATATATGAGCAGGTAAACTGCCAATGAAGAGCATAATTAAATGGCGGCTCAGGTTAAAAAACCTGCACAATGCGGAGGCCTCTGCTTTCCTGAGATGATTGATGCTCTTTTATCCTCCTGTATACATTAGTATTTACTTTCCTAGGCCCGTTACTTTGTGCTCACTGGTGAAGTGCCGAATATTCAATTTTATTTGTTTATTTATTGCCAGTTTAAAGGAATTTTTAAAAATCAAGTTAATCGGTAAAGCCCCTCTTGAGAGCTTAAAAGAAACTCCCTCTTTTGCAGTCAGCATTGGTTTTCGTTTAGTTTTGTGCCTGGTCGATAGTGAGCGAAATAGGGAGGTTGTTTCAAGTGAAAAGAAACCTGACTTCAAAGGTACGATACTAACGAAAGATATGTACAGTTATAGATCGAGTTGACGGTTTAGCAGAAAAAAACTGCAGCTCATAAGTGATTTTCGTTCGGGTCGGGTAGGGTTGACACAGGAACACAGTGTTCTCAGTCTTCCTCGAGTGTAATTGTCTCGCCATTCTGCACTGGCGAGCAGTTGCCTGCTGTCAGTTGAAGAAGTAGCCAATCGCCTTCTGGGGAATATGCACCGCACATGAAAACCTTCGTTGATATGAATGAGAACGTTCGAGTTCCAGGTATTCGCATGCTTAAGGAAGAAGGAAGGTCGAGCACCAGATCAAGTTGTTTATTATTCTGAGCTTTCGGGCTTTTGCGGTAGTCCATCGTCAGAGATAAAAGCGTCCACGAAAAACAAGTGACAGTTATAGGGGGTAGGAGCCAATCAAACGTCATAGGGAAGGGAGGGGAGTTAGAGGGAGTGGTGGAGAGAGGGAGGGTACATCCTTAGGGATAATAGCTTCAATAAAAACGAGCAACAGTTGTGGGGGGTAGGAGCTAGTTGAACGTCATACGGACAGAGAGAGAGGGAGGGGAGTTTGAGAGGTAAGGAGAGGGGGGGGCTCATTAATGAGCAGTGTCCGTCGTGCGGGTCTTCCTGCGGAGAGCAGTATATGTGGGCGCCAACTTTAGCCAACTTGCTTTTCGTGGACGCTTTTATCCCTGATGATGGATTCCCGCAAGGACCCGAAAGCTCAGAATAATAAACTACTTGATCCGGTGCTCGACCTTCCTTCTTCCTTCGTTGGTATGATTTTTTAAATTCCACTGACTTTCCATATGGGCGCTCTGACTTGTCAACAGAGGTGACCAAGAGTCGTATCTGAAGATGAGTTTTCCAGGAAATTTGTGTTTTGTGCTTTACCGTGCAAGAATTTGTCAGTTCTTTCAAATGCCACGTCCTGTCAGATGTTCGTCCGTCCGTCCAGTCGCGAGTCGTGATCGATCCAATACTAAATTGTGTATCCAGTTTCTGTTCTTAAAGTGTTTACGGGTCATTTGGCTGGAATTTGGTAAAAATGACGTTGCGGCCGTCTGTATTTTCATTTATCACAATGTAACAAAGCTTTAAAGGGCTAGGAACTGTTGTCTGACTGGTGTATACTAAGAGTCAGGAAAATGCCTCGTATTCCAAGCATAAGGACCTTAACGACCGAATTACTAGAGGCCGAGTACAGCCTTGTCCCTCTAATGAGCGGGCCATGCAATCCATTCCGCCTGTTTCTTTTTAAGTTGCGACCCCTAGTGCATTGTGTTAGTTTCAAAGCAGCTCTATCTATTGATAGAAAGGAAGAAAATCTGGGATCTCAGCTCTATTTACCGTTCGCGTACACCATTGGTTTTTCCGGATTAAAGATAAGGCGAGAATTCTATGTGCAATATTTTGAAAGTAATATTAGAAAGTTTCAGCAAAAATTAGCTGAATTCACTGAGACCAGAGGAAAAATGAACAAATTATGTAGGAATCAGGTAACTAGACAATTCTACTCAAAACACAAGATAGATTGTAGAAATAGCAATACAAAAAGCCGATAGGTTGATCTATGGCAAGAAATAGTTCGGAAGCCCCGGTGCATGGGATGAGAAGAATTTGCAACCATAAGGTCAGAGCGAAGTGGACGGAAAACAGGAGTGCAATCAGCGAATTGCTTCACCGTTGTAAATAGTCATCAATTTATCATATTAACAAAAAACAAAAAATTACTGCGATTAACTCTTATCTTAATGCATCGATCCATACATACCCTTAGTTCAGTGCCCACAACCATACAAGCAGTGTCTGGGCCTAAAAAGGTTATCGTTCATCCAGCCTGCGTCGTCCTGACCTATAACTAGTGCCAGTTCTGATTTTTTCCGCCCTAGTCATACACATGATGCGCGTCATCTATGCATTTGCCAGCTGGTCAAGCACTTCACAGGGCATCAGCGTCTTATCACCACGACCAATCCGATTTCCCATTTGTGGAGGCGAATCTGGTTAAGAATTAACATATCTACAAGGCGTTTATGTCAATTTTTCGACGCATCGATGTTTCGACCAGCATGTGATAGAGGCGGCAGGTGTGTCTAAATATTAAACTGAAGGTGAATCATTCGCTGAAACTCTGTACTATTACTAAGCAACTACAGAAGATTTAAATGGTGATTTACCATGAAAAAATGAATTGAACAGATATGTATGTATCTTTGAACGGCTACGGGTAAGAAATGTCCTTGATGACCCAATTAGTATAAAATAATCAAATCGGTTGTACAGTCAATATGAAGTTAGAGACAATAAACACAACACACATTTGAGTGAGTTGTCGCGGAACATTCCGAAACAGTATGAAAGCAAGCTACAGGCAGGAACATCTTTACAGGGTTCCTAGTGTTCAGCACTTCCGAAAGATAGCTATATATATACGATGGATTCTATAAAAGCAGTAAGTTGGGCGGATAAAAGGGATCCAAGTGTGATTAAATTGACGGCGCACTGTGAGCCTTATAGCTCAGTGCTAGAGCTTACGCTGCGCAAAAGCCTTCTCTGCTATGTGGGTTCAACTCTCGACAACGCCGACATTTTTTTCACAATTGGGTCAACTGTACCATATGGACTTAATCATTACAACGAAAGAGCGCCATCCATGGACTCCTGCTTAAGCCTTGAAATGAGCGCATTCTTGTATGTTACGGAAATCCCAGTCTCATTTTTTGGCAGAAAAGGTTCCAGATTCTTAAAAAAAAATAGTAGAACGCATGAGCAAACGGTAGCTGCACATGGTATGTCTTTGCTGGAAGGCGGACACAAAATATGGGATCCAATACTGCAGATGGAGTTGTTTTGAATTCCAGGAAATGGACTACTGCCGGATCCTAGAGCTAAATATACCTCTTATACTAGCCTGAATCCCTAAGCCGTACAACTAATGCATCATTTTTTTAGTTGACCCAATTGTGAAACAAATATCGCGGCGTTCGGCGGTATCTGAACCCGCATAGTAGAGAAGGCCTTAACACGAATCCGATGCTCAACCGGTTGAACTGAAAACGCCACGACTTGCGCCGTAAATTTGATCACATTTGGATCGATTTTACTCGCTCAACTTTACCGCTCGTACGGAATCCACCCATACGGAACAGTAAGCTGACTGCCCAAGCAGGATTTCCTAAGCAATCATCTAGAATTCACCAGAATGAATACGAGGCTGACTTGTTATTGATGAGGTTTGGCACAAGGCGTGGCGTTTGTAGCTCAACTGGTAGAGCATTGGCTTCGCGTTAAGGCCTTTCCTAATATGCGGGTTCAAATCTCGCTGAAGTCCACGAGTTTTTTCACAATTGGGTTAACTTAAATTTTAAAAAATCTGTCAAACTTCCTTTATGACACATCATTCTCACAACCCTTACCTCAGATTTAGTGCAAAGCTAACTTTTCGTATGGATTTATTTTATATCGTGAAATAACGGGGTAATGCACGGTTCGAGACAGGAGATGTTAGTTATCCACATCGAGTCCATCCTGCACACAATTCTTATGTTCGAGCTGAAGTTATTTTCACAAATTTATTTTCAAATTGGCAAGGGGTTAGCTAACTCTTTGCTCTATTCCTGTCAAATTTGGCGCACACTGAATGATTAAATGCTCTCGTAACAGCCTTAAGACATGAACATTGAACGAATGGCCAGCATAAAGTTAAACATTTAACCCGGCCTCGCAGTTATCGTGCCTTTATCTTCCTGCGTTTGCCAGTTTTAACGTTCGCTTCACATGCGTATATTTGGAAAGTCATGTATTTTTGACACTATTAAAAAACCGAATGTTGCCTTGAAAGCCCTCTGGATCAGTTTAGTTATTAATTTTGAATTTTCTTTTAAATCCAGACAATAAGAATGAGACACAAACTTGCTTTACCATTTTGATTTCCGGCTTAGAATTTGGAGATAAAACTGTCAAAAGTAAACAATAGCTTGGTTCTGTGGGTTTTTTTTCTATGTGCGAAGCAGCACCATAGCAAAGAAATAAGTATGTCCATATTAAATTAATTGAATAAATGCGAGGGCATTTAAGAGTACCATGAATTTCTTCCCGAAACTGAAAACGG
The DNA here is from genome assembly GCA_036362985.1 of Ligula intestinalis. Taxonomy (NCBI): domain Eukaryota; kingdom Metazoa; phylum Platyhelminthes; class Cestoda; order Diphyllobothriidea; family Diphyllobothriidae; genus Ligula; species Ligula intestinalis. The sequence goes on from JAYGXS010001358.1 coordinate 9,173, forward strand.
TTCCGAAATCAGGGCATTTACTGCGGAAAACTCGGTATCCCACATCTCAGAATAAAAATCCTCGTAGATAATACAGACATATATTTAAACCTCACACATTTGAGGTAATTGAAGTAATATCACGGAAATAAACCAGAAGTGGAATTTATAACTGCATTAACTTTGCTCAGAATTGTGACTCTTTTACCTTTAGCGCAGACGTCATATTAATTCAACCAAATCAAACCACACGTCTAGCAGATATCAAAACGCATGGGTGTTCATCATCAGAGCTGGGGTTTTTATCTATCATTTACTCACAAAAAACCATCCTCCTATCATAGATGATGGGATAGTTGTCACGGCCCACACAGTGAGGCGCACACGTTTCATCACACAAGCCCGCCTTATATGTCGTCCATTTGGGCTGAGTGCCAGGCAAGGAAAGTATCTTCAGTTGGTCGGTGCAACGTTGGCATGAGCGGTTACTTTACAGTCGCGTTGTCTACCCCTGTGATGATGTGCATTTGTCAGTTCCCTTCACTTTTATCGTTGCATTTTGGTAGTCAAACTCGTTACTTGAAACGCCGTTACACAAATGCACCCCCTAGTAATGGAAGTCTCTTCAATACAAGCGAAAATTGAAGTCCCAGTAAGCAATTGAAAAGACGTAGGCACGATATGTAGCACGAAAACGTTATTCGCTTGACGGTTCGGGTTCATGCTAGGAACTATCATCATCGGGGGCAACATCACATAGGAGTAATTCATACCTCGGCCGCTGCGTGCTCCCCGAGCAGCTAATTGCTTTAATAAAAGTGATTCTCAGCACCGAATACAGATGGTCATCGCACTTTGTAACAGGCTGGGACCCGTAAACCATAATTCAAGCAGCTCACGCGATTTTTACCTCTCACACGAATTCCGGTCTGGTTCAATTTGAATCTAGGGCTGGCTCTCGTGGGACAGGCGAACATGTGTTAGCAGTGTAGCGAAATGACGCAACTTATCCAGTCGTGGTTCGTTCGACGATGATGTATTTCGCCTGTCTTCAGACTATGCTGTCTAGAAGATATTTCTGCTGATGGTGTGTTTTGCCATTTAAAATACAAGCAGGTAATTTTTATCTCATAATGAGTGACTCGCTTAGTTTCTGCCGGATGCTGAACCTAATAAGCAGACTTACGAAGGTTTCACTTTCAACAACATAACTAACGGTAAGGATAGTTTGTCAGTATCACAACAATGTCACGTATGTCCAGAACTCTGTAATATGCGAACGATAGTATTGTATAAAGTATTTATTTTGCATAAAATGATAGCAAATAATAATCTGTATTTACTCTAATAGGGACCACTCGTTACGATCGTTGAAGAGTAAAGTAAATGAGATTATCTACATAGTCGATACATATGTGCTCATACAAAACAGACATAAAGCATTAGTAAAGTAACTTTTCGTTTAAGTTAGTTTATTGGCTGCCAGTTTACTGGCGAGATCAAAAGTTGTATGCAATAAAGGATCTAGCTGACAGTGACAAAACCTCCTGATCATTCTTTCTAGTGTTTTCCAAAGGAAAAAAACGGCAGCTTTTTGAATGTTCGAGGTTTAGGAAAGGAAAAGGTTGGCTCATGTGCACAGTGTGGTCAGTCTTCCTTCGATGGTACAGGTTTGATATTCTACACCAGTTGAAGGTGTGTCAGTGAACGGTTGCTCGCTATCGGCTGAAGAATAAGCCGATTATTTCTAGCATTTGCTTCCTGCCCAAATCTGTGGTCCCATGGATATGCTGACCACATAATTACATGCGGGTGCCAGCTAATTTCCCTACTGACCACGTAATTACATGCGGGTGACGATCATCTTCCTACACTCTGATCTACCACACAACTCGGATTTGTCTGACGACGAGCTGGGGAACCAGACTAGAAACAGTATTCTTTCCCAAGGGACGTTATCAGATATACTATCTCTATACAAGAAAGGAAAAGGTTTCGTTTTACGAATCGAATATTTTGTCTTACTTAGATGATGCCAATAAACTATCCTTATCCAAATAATTATTTAAGCCCTATGGTATTGCCGACAAATACAAGAAAGACTGGCTCATTAACCGCCGTCAGAAACTGTCATTACAGTCTGTCTAGTCTTTGCTGGCAATAATGTCTGCCCGTACTTCCAGCTGTCACAGCTATCAGGGCCTCTGTCGAGACCCGAAGCAAAGCCGGAGGGATGAGTTCCGTTAGCTGCAGGGTGAGCGTTCATCAATAAGTATTCACCCCTTTCCTCTACTTCTGCTACTCCACCAGGCCAATGAGGAGCGAATTGCACGTCTACAATCTGACGTGGCGCGCCTGACAGCCGATCTGCAGGCGGAGCAGGATACCTCGCGAAAGGCCGATAGCAACCGTCGCCAACTGGAGACGGAACTGCGTGACGCCAATGCTCGCCTCGCCACCGCCAATAATACCGCGGAGGAGGCGGAGAAGGAGGCCCGTCGTCAGACCAACGCAATGGAGGCCAAGGTACGAGACCTGGAACTGGCCCTGGAGTTGGAGACGAAAAAACTTCGGGAGGCACAGACCATGTTGCGGTGCGTTTTTACAGCAGCGCCTTTTGCTGCATTAAATCAACAACTCCCGTTTTCACGAATTCACGATAGGCGAAAGAAAGTTTCTGATTAATTCATCATCAGGAAAAGACAATAATATAAGGGAGGGTAGAGTTACCAAAAGTTAAAGTGACCAATCAGGAATAATTGCGGAGAGGGGGAAAAGGTATTAAGGGATAAAAAGGGGTCAGATTATAGTCATAATTAGGGCCCAGAGAGGGGAAGCGGGAGAGATCCGACAGTTAATTCATGTCGCCCCGTCGTCATTGTCTCGCGTTTTTTGGGAGGCTTGAAGACGCAAGGTGTCATCGTCTCGTGACGGCGTTCCGAGTAATGCATAAAGTCCTGGTGAGACGTTCCAAGTTCCTACGTCTTTTTTCCATAAAATATATTTGAATTTATAAAGGCAGTCAAAATCAGTTATAAAAAAGCATACTACTTAAGTAGTCAGTTTTTACAATGGATCCATTTGGCTTGGAGTCGGAACGAAGCTCGTTAAAAAGCGGGAATCCTATACTGACTAAAATGACTTCAGAGTAGAGTACGCGATAATCAGTATCACAACTGGAGTCAATTCCGATTAGCGAGAAAGTATTAGTCTTTCGCATATGTGGAAATATTGCATGATCAACGGCGTCTACTGTACGATCTTCAGGCCCGGTTCCCAACTGGCCCCAGTGGCACGTCGAGAAGTGCGATGACGTGACTTAATGCGGACGTAGCATGAGAGGTCACTACAAACTAGAGGAAATACCGTGCTCAGTTGTAGTAAGGATAACGTTGCTGAACCATTTTCACAAATGCGTAGTGCTTTGTTATCCATAAAGAAGACTCGTGAAATAAACGTCATTAGGGAACCTGCGTGTTGCATATTCATTAATTCTTCTTGGACATTTGTCACTAGACGCAGGATTGCTCCCTCGGGGGCCTTATAGGCAGCTGAGACGAAAGGAAATGCTTTCGCGATTCCCCTAATGCTTCAAGTTCTCTTTCGAATTTACTGCAATGCATTTGGTTTCAAATCCAAACGCTGCTTTTTGCTAATAGGTAGCACATTCTCTAAGCGTTGTCATTGAAGACCTGAAACATAATCCTGAATTTTTGTACACTGAAAGTTTTAGTAGATGATAACACCCGCTGAAGTTGCTGCTGTTTTCTTTAACAGGAAGAATGAAAGGTCGCTGAAGGAAGTTAGCCAGGCTGCTGAAGAAGAACGTACAATGGCAACCCAATTGCGAGAACTGCTCGAGCGCGGACAACGTAAACTGAAGAGCACTAGACAACAGGCCGAAGAAGCCGTAAGTTTCCCATTTTTTTATGTTGACCGCCGGGAATAAGAACGTTTCCCGCCCCCGCACTGGTGGTTGCCTTATGCTAAGCGGGTTGCTTATGCACTTGGCCAAAACCTATCCCTAATTCGTACCCTAACCTTAAAGCCACCCGTGATCTTAATTCAGTACGGCACGGAAATACGTAAAGTCCTCCCGTCTATCTTCCTACATCTTGGCTTTTACTGCATCGGTGACTGGATCACGTGGGCAACTTCGCACTACCGAGGTAGCCAGTCGGCGTTAGGTCGCCCACCTTTCGCTCCTGACGTCCAGTCATTTAGCTGACCAGTAACCCTGTTCCACTCGCTTCACGTATACTGCCGCCCATTTGTGCCACTAGGCCAGATGGTGAATAGAACACGGGAACATGAAACTTCCATCCAGGAATATGGCTGAGTTTGCGCAAAATTTATAACGCCAATAGTAAGCTTTACGAAAACCAAGCTATTTAACATTTCTTGACTAGGACAGAAGCAGCCGCCATCAGGTTACGCAGACCGGTCCTGTGTGCCCAAAAGTACTTCGTAACGGCGGCGCAGTGACGATGGCTGAATGTCGCTAATCCAATAGCCTACGGCCTATCACCTTTCTCGGTTACCAGACTCCCCTGAAACTGATCAGATTCTTTGACCCCGATTATCGCCCTCCCCCTTCTACCAAACCGCATAAGTTTATTTAGTTAATCATGATAAAAATGTACAGGCCTAACGAGAATTTATCGAAAACAAATGTATGTTTGCCAATTTATCTTCTGAGAATCCTAGCGTTAACCCAAAACTTAATTATAAGCCTTACCCTAATCCTAGTCCCCTTGGAAATTAGCATACTTTCACCTGTATTCCCGTAGCTAGTCAACTTTTTTCATAACCAACTGATGCGTCTTAAAAGTAGATGATATCTTGGATTTTGTCTTTACAGGAATCCAGATTTTATCGTGATTCGCAATATCTGATACCTAGAGGACAGCTAGAAAGATATACTTGCCAAAGAACTATCATACTTTTTGTGATAATAAGAGACAATGGGTTTAATGTTAGAATTAAATATCTTTTTAATCTAATTTCAACCATGCTCAGATGCACAGGTTTTTCTGCAATCACCGTGTATTTCCAATCGACAGTTAGCAGGTTTTAGATTTTCAAACTACGAAAGTTCCACTCGTTCAGGCTGTGCATCATATATTTAACTCCCAGGCTGGACGACTCTCAAAGGGAGCGTCAACCTCCATGAAGCCTGGTAACTTAGCAATATCAAGTGGCTGAA
>JAYGXS010001359.1:0-14352 GCA_036362985.1 Ligula intestinalis
TGCCACAGTTTCTCAGCAAATGAGAATCAAGTTTGTGTTTAAAAATGTCAACAGTATCTGAGAGGACCACATCTTCCGGGAGTCCGTTCCACGCTCCAATGACCCTCTGAAAGAAGGCGTTTCGTCGAACGTCGATATGGGCCGGTTTCCTCTGTAGTTTAAAAGGATGACCTCGCAGATGGTCAGTCCGAGCCAATTCGAAGAAATCATCAAATTCTAGGGCGCAGTCTTGGCCTCTAACAATTCGGTAGGTTTGTATGAGGTCCCCGCGGAGTTGCCTATAATTGAGAGGGAAAAGATCAAGTTCGGTCAGTCTGTCTTCATAAGGCAGATGACCAAGATTCTTGACCATCTTCGTAGCCCTCGCCTGCACTCGTTCCAGGTGCAGGTAATCCTTCTTGAACCACGGACGCCAGGCCTGGACAGCATACTCCAAGTGGGACCGAACAAACGCTCCGTAGGTTTTCCTGAAGAGCTCCTTGTCAATGTTGACGAATCCCCGCCTTATCGCAAACAGCACCTGTGTCGTGCGTTTAGCTGCTTTTACACACTGAGTAGATGGTTTAAGTGAGGAATTTATTAGAACACCGAGATCCTTTTGTTCGTTCACATTTGAAAGCGGGTGCCCTTAGAGGAGGTATTGGAAGGAATCGTTCTCCTCATCAGTCCTTCTAGTACGGAGTCTTAAAACCACACACTTACTAATGTTGAAGTTTAAAAGCCAACGAGCAGACCAGCAGCTAAGTCGATTGAGACTCTCTTGAAGCGTATTCCTATCGGCGTCAGACCTGATGGCTCTCCAGAGTTTAACGTCGTCGGCAAACATCATAGCGCTGCAACCCAGGTCGTTGACACAGTCGTTGATATAGATAAGGAAGAGCAATGGCCCTAAGACAGAGCCTTGGGGGACGCCACACAGAACAGATGAAGGGTTTGACATTGAGTCACTGATGCACACAGTTTGCGATCGCCCTGTGAGAAAATCTGTGATCCATGCCAGCAGGTTTCCTCTTATGCCAATTTCTGACAATTTATACATTAGACGCTTATGTGGGACGCTGTCGAATGCCTTCTTGAAGTCCATATAGATGACGTCAACCTTACCATCTTCATCTAGTGCGCGAGTATACTGCTCAGTGGAGAGTAGAAGGCTGGAAAGGCAAGAATGATTCTTTCTGAAGCCGTGTTGGAGCCCTGACAGTAGGTTGTTCTCCTCCAAGAACTCCATTGTCGTCTTCTTAATTATCGTTTCCATCACCTTACAGCAAATGCAAGTTAGGCTGACGGGCCGGTAATTGTTGACCTTCGTTCGGGCTCTGCCCTTGTATTTCTGGTAGATATATGCCATTTTCCATTCGGATGGCAGTTTTCCTAGTTCAAATTAAGAACGAAAGATATGTGCTAGGGGCTCTGAGAGTTCGCTTGCCAATTCTTTCAAGAACTTGGCTGGTATACTGTCTGGACTGGATGACTTTGCTTCTTTGAGGCTCTGCAGCTCCCTCTCAACTACAGATGTTCGAAATAGTAGAGAATGAAGTGCTTGATCGGCGTTTACAACAGCACTGTTGGCATTATAAACAGGTCTAACATGGTGATAAGAGCGTTGACCTCTGGACGGGACAAGGCATCAGCAACGACATTCTCATTACCATGGACATAGCGTATGTCTGAGGTGAATTTAGAAATTAGTCAAGGTGACGTACTTCACGCGGCGAATATCAATCTGGCTTAGCGTTGAGGGCGTAAGTGAGAGGTTTGTGATCCGTGTGGACCTGCAAATCTCTCCCCTCGAGCGGGTGGCGAAAATGTCGGATGGCCAGGTAAATGGCGAGAAGTTCACATGAGAAGGTACTATAGTGAGTCTGCGCCGGCTGAAGCTTCTGGGAGAAGAAGGCTAGTGGCTGCAACTGTCCATGGACCTGTTGCTGCAGAACTGCACCGACGGCAGTGTTTGAGGCATCGGTGGTCAGAATAAGCTGTGTATCAGTATCGGTGCTCAGATGATGAAGCAGGGTGACATCCACGAGTGCTTTCTTGGCTGCCTCGAATGCTTCAAGAGCACTGGGTGAAAGTTGAAGCGACTTGGTCTTTGACAGTTTTTCTCCTTAAAGCGACAGTTTTTCTCCTTATAGCGACATTTTTTCTCCTTAAAGCGACAGTTTTTCTCCTTAAATCTCTCAAATGGCATTCAAACCCCTAGACTTTTGAACAATGCCTAAGGAGTTTTTTCACTGTCAGCCCTCAAATTTCTGGCAACGCCACTGATCTGAAATGTTCTGCAGATCAAATGCATTGAAAAAACTGTACCAATAGGGAGTTCAAAGGTATTACCTATATTTCCCTCAATAAAACCTGACCTGACCTGACCTGACTTCAAAAGATCCGTCAAAGGTGCCAGGGTGGCGGCGCAATTTGGTATGAAACTCCGGTAGTAGTTGATTAGGCCGATGAAACGGCGCAGCTGAGTTATGGACTTCGGGGCTGGAAAAGACAATACGCTTTGCACCTTCTCTGGGAGGGGTGTGGTCCCATGTTGGTCAAGATGATGGCCAAGAAAATCCAGAGAAGTGACGTCAAAAAGACACTCCTCGACGTTTAGTTGTAGACCATTTTGCTAAAAAACGATTTAAAACTTGGCGTAAGTGTTCAACGTGTTCCTTGGGTGACGAGCTTGCGATAAGGATGTCGTCGATGTACATGAACGTGAAGGAGAGACCGCGTAAAATGTCATCGACAAAACGCTGAAACGTTTGGACCGCGTTCCGCAAACCGACAGGCATGCGAAGGAATTCAAATAGGCCGAATGGGGTCGTGACGGTGGTTTTAGGGATGTCCTGCTCCGTGACTGGTATTTGGTGATAAGCTCGAACGAGGTCAATCTTGGAAAAAATCGTCTTTTCAGCCAACGTGTGGTAAAAGTCATGAATATGGGGAATCGGGTACCGGTCCGGGACTGTAGCTCGATTGAGAGCGCGATAATCAACGCATGGCCGCCAACCATCGCATGGCATTTTGGGAACCATGTGCAGTGGTGAAGCCCATGGACTGGACGACGGAGGGATAATCCCCAAATTTAACCTGTGCTCGAATTCATTCTTCGCGATTCGCAGCTTCTCAGGATGAAGCCTACGCGGATGAGCATGGACCGGTCTGCCGGTGGTAGGGATATGGTGGCGAACGGCGTGTTGAACCTGCTCCGTGAACTGACAGGGCCTAGAGGGGGAAGGATAATCCCTCAAGATGTCAGAAAATGGCGGGCTTGGCACGGCCAAGTGGATGCCAGCGGAAGGCTCACGCGAAACTACCCCGACAGTAAACAGCTGAGTGTTAGGATCTAGCAACTTCTGATGTTTAAGGTCAACTGTGAGGCCGAAGTGTGACAGGAAATCCGCTCCAATTATAGGTGACTGGACGTCAGCCTGAATGAAAACCCACTGGAAGCGGCGACGAAGTCCAAGGTCTAAGGTAAGGGACCGCCGACCGAACGTGGCGATAGCAGTGTTGTTCGCAGCCTGCATAGTAAACTGCGATGGCTGGACATGATGACGACGAGGGGGCAGTAAAACGCTAGCCTCTGCGTCTGTGCCGATCAAGAAACGGAACCCTGTGGACTTGTTGGTCACGTAAAACAGGCGACTGTGTCGCGAATGGCCAGCATCAGTCGTCGCCATTACTGGCTGGCGGCGCCCTTTCCCGAACGTGAACGTCTAGCGTAAGAACAAGGCAGGACGCATTTAATAGCATCCGGGCCGAAAGTTTGGTGGTACCAGCAGACCTTGTCGTCTGCACGCTCTTTTGAGTTATAACGGTTGCGGCTTGCAGAGGGACGACCGGTTTGAAGCCGGTTGAGTGTGGAACACATCGTGCTTACTTGAGAGCACAATAACCTGACAGTATCTTTAAGATCCTGCAGGTTGTCATCTCTTGTGTCTGTTAAGTCTCAAATCGGTTGAGAGGGTGAAGTAGACCGCGGGGATGAGTTACCAAGCAATTTAGTGTACTTTCGCTGTGTACGGCTGTCCAGTTTACGGTCGGATCGTGAGGTTGAAACATGGGAGACGGCATGCTGAGGAACTGAGGTCGAGGCCTGGTTTACAGCGTACAAACTAGTACCGGGGTAACATTGTTGGATGCGGTCTGCGTGATCCGCGAGTTTTGTCAGCGGGACATCGTCGTCAAGCAGGGCGAATGCCTGTTGCATTGGATGGGGTACTTTATCCATCCAAATGCGACGGAAAATATAATCATCTAAGGTGCGACCAGCAAGCAGGTGATGCATGTGGCGCATTAGAGCAGAGGGGGTTTGGTCGCCAAGCTCGACGTTTTTGAGGAGTTGGCGAAGCTTGCTGTCGGCAGATTGTGCCGTACGCTCGAGAATAGCCTTTTTTAAGCTAGAGTTGGGCTTGACTTTGGGGATAGGATCAAGGAGATCCTGAACGGCGAAAGCGTTGTCGAATGGTAAGTACTGCATGACGTACGCGTAATGCGTACGCTCGCCAGTAATCTGACGTGAGGCAAAAACAGCCTCGATCTGTTTGAACCAGCCCGTCGGGTCACGCACTTCGTACGGGGGAAGTTAAATGGATATCTGAATAGCCTGAGGCTTCTCCTGATCAGGTAGTAAAAATAAGTTGTTAGAACCAGCATCATCTTCATCACAATCGTGAAATTGGTGGTATCCGTCGCCTATGTTGAAAAACGTATGAACGGCAGAGTCAAACGGAAAAAACAGGTGAATGGAATAAATAATAAGGCGTGGATGACAAAAGAAATGGGGTCACCAAATTTGTAGCGGCTATAGCCCTACAAATATACAAAACATCTTGGCAAATATGCAATGAAAACTTTCTTGGGTAGGCGAACTGCTATTAAGTGATCTACCAGATTATTCTAGTGGAAAAATTGCAAAATCCGGTATATGAGGATGGCTATGAAGATTAAAAATGATACAACTCACTTAGATCCTTCATGTTCCTAGCCGGCAGAAGTCAAGCAGTTGACTTGCCAAAGGATGACTCTGTGAAGACCGGGATCCAAGTACGTTGGGCCACGATTGTGAAAATTGCGAGAAATCTCGTTTGCAAATTGTTGCTGGATTCTCCTGAGCCCGAGACTGATCACCAGAGAGGTGTCGTTGAAGGGCAAAATAAACAGCGGTAGGTGAGGAGGGAATTGAGCTGTGGAGATTGTTTAACAAGACAGTTGCTGGCACGCGTCAAAACCGAAAGTGTGCTTGTGTGTTGTATTCGAGTTTAAACAAAATTATCATTATCAGTATCAGTATCAGTTTATTGAGAGAAAGATAGGTGAATGCCTTTGAACTCCCTGTTGGTAACAGGATGATATGAAATAAGTTGATACAAAGAAAAATTTTAAATTTATGTCAGTTACATGCTCCGGAAAGACAGTCTTCACGAAAGTATGACAGACAAATACAGAAAAATACATGACTACTCGCAAATCGCGAGTAGTATAATTTGATGTAGTGTATGTGATAAACAATGTGGTTCATTTGTAAGTGATTCATTGGAATCTGATGAAGGAGTTTTCACCTTCATCGCATTTGCACTTGATACATGTCCAGTCTACTCTTAAATGCATGGACACTAGTGGAGAGGACAACCTCTTCTGGAAGAGCGTTCCACGCTGAAACTATTCTGTTGGTAAAGAAAAATTTTCTTCCATCGATCCTTGCTTTGCCCGGGCGTAGTTTAAGGGAATGCCCGCGCAGAATTTGCGTGTGAGCCTGGGCAAAGAAATAATCAGGAACGAAACAACAATGCAGGTTATTCATAATACGGAACGTTAATATGAGGTCCCCCCGGAGTTGTCTATAGGAAAGGGGAAATAGGTCGAGAATGGACAGTCTGCTTTCATAGGGCAATCTTCCTAGACCTTTGACCATCTTTGTCGCTCGCCTCTGGACCTTCTCTAAGACAGTACAGTCTTTGACAGTTCAAGGTCTCCGTGCCTGTATAGCGAACTCCAGGTGCGGCCGAATGAAGCTTCCAAAGATTTTGGAAGAGCTGTCTTTTTCAAACCCCATTAAGGCTCGTCTAATCAGCTGTAACATAGATCTGGCCGACTTCGCCGCCTTCGTACGGTTCAGCGTTGGTTTGAGTGAAGAAGTTATCCACACACCCAAGTCTTTCTGACTCTCAACTTGTTGCAACGGAGTACCATTTAAAGAATAGACTTTCGTGCAGGATGCTCTACAACTGCCGATTTGAAGAAAGTTACATTTACTAACATTGAAAGGCATAAGCCAAAGCTTTGACCAGTCCTCAAATCTGTTCAAGTTGGCTTGCAGATGGTTTTCCTCTGACGTACTTTGGACAACTTTCCATAATTTGATATCATCGGCAAACAAGGTGACTTCACAGTCTAGATCCCTGACACAGTCGTTGATGAAAACGAAGAACAATATGGGACCTAAAACTGAGCCCTGTGGGACGCCACTCACCACAGGTAAACCTGAGGACTGCTGGTGACCGACTTGGACTTTTTGTGACCGTCCTGTCAAAAAGTGTTGGATCCATAGGAGGAGGTTCCCGCGAACGCCTGCGCTGCGCAGCTTAAGCAGCAGGCGTTGATGAGGGACGGTATCGAACGCCGTTTTGAGGTCAATTTAGATCGCATGCACCGTTTTGCCCTCGTCACGTGCTTTGGTCCAGCTATCAAGAGAGAATAGCAGATGGGTAAGACAGGACCTACCACTGCGAAAACCGTGGTGGGCATCGGAAAGGAGGTGATTCTGCTCAAGGAACTGCATCAACGCCTTCCTTATGATTTTTTCCATGGTTTTGCAACAAATGGAGGTAAGGCTCACCGGCCTGTAATTATTTGCCGACGCTCGGCTGCCACTCTTGAAAAGTGGGATGATCGTCACTGTCTTCCAATCAGATGGTAGGCAGCCCGTAACAAATGACGCCTGGAAGATTAGAGCTAACGGCTCGGCCATCTCAGAAGCTAGCTCCTTCAACAGCTTGGCCGGGATTGCATCGGGGCCTGGGGAGATCGATTCTTTCAATTTACGAAGCTCATTCTTAACTACATCTTCGGTGAAGAGGACTGTATCAATAGATGGGATCGAATTGTCTTCATAAGTGTGGGATGGAAAACCGAGTTCAGTCACCTCGACGGATCGGAAGAACTGAGAGAGATGGTCAGCTTTATCCTTGTCCTATGAGATTTCGGCACCTTCGGCAGTTCGCAGTAGGGGGATAGGATCCTTATTCCGCGTGCTCTGTCTTATATAACTGTACAGGACTTTGGTGTTAACCATGGCTCGGTTTAACAGATCCTCTTCGAACTGCTGTCGAGCTCTGACAATGAGACATTTGACCCGGTTCCTCTGCATTTTTACCTATTAGGAGATTCACGTGACCTATTAATTCGGTACTTTTTAAACAGTTTTCCCTTCTTGTTAACTTCAGTTTTTAAGGATGGATTCAGCCAGCGAGGCCTGTTCGTAAGTTTTTGGTGAGTGATAGATGAGAGAGGGATGAGATTATGGACTATCCCTTTGAACTGTTGCCAAGCTTCTTCAAAGTTAATGGAGAGTGTGGATGCCCAGTCTATGAAACAGAGATCATGTTTCATTTTCTCGAAATCACCACGCCAGATATTAGGACGGAGGTCTTGTGGTTGGGCAGGCAAAGAAAATAAACTGTATTCCCACATGAGAACTACATGGTCACTTTGGCCTAGTGGGGGTAAGCAATCCACAATGTCGATATTGTCGAGCGACTTAGTGAGCACAAGGTCGAGGCAGTTCATTCGCTGGCCTTCACAAATTCTTGTGGGAAATGTGACGTGCTGGGTGAGAAGTAGGGATTGGGTTATATTCAGGAGCTGGTGGTCAAATGCCGATTCAGGGCAATCAGCTGAGGAGGAACTCCAGGTGATGGTAGGAGCGTTGAAGTCCCCAACAATTAGGGTATTTGGTCGCGTAGCGAGGGTTTTAAGCTCATCCAGCAATAGGGCATCGGCCGCAGGATTGTTCCTTGGTGGTCGGTAGACAGTTAAGATATCAAGGCTTTGGGAATCCGTTGCTCTTACAGTTAACCATACCGCTTCTTGGCAAAACAGATTCACCGTTTTTTCAGAAACATACAAACCGCTCCTCACGAAGGTTGCTACGCCTCCGCCTCTTCGGTTGTCTCTGTCTTTCCGGAACAGTTGAAAGCCGGGGATTCCAATTTTGCGATTGTCGATCTGGTCCGCCAACCATGTTTCTGTTATCGAAATAACATCGGGAAGGAGGTCGGACACGTTGATCCTTAGTTCATCCATTTTTTAAAGTAAGCTTTGCGCATTGGTAAACATAAATGTCAATGTTGAATTCTTGCGTGGTCCATTTGTAGCCCCAACGCAGACTACTGGAGTAGCTGCGTGGTCATGCGAATCAGTTTGGTCCATGAGGGGGCAGAATTTCTTTCGACTATCTGGTCCTTGAAGATCACGAGATTCCGTTCTCCTTTGATTCTGCGTTCCCTCAATTCTAGAACTAGCATGCGGCGTTTCAGCCTGTCGGCAGGAGAGTAATCTGGCTAAAAGAACACATCCTTTCTGGAGTACTTCAATCGAAAACTTCTTGACAGTAGAAGTTTTGCTTTTGTGTCGCTGGTTAGAACGATCTTTAGTGGTCGTGGTCTAGTCTGCTGAGTTGAGTTTGGGCGAATTCCAAGACGAAATATCTTTTGATAAAAGATCTCCTCAGATGGTTGTAACAGCTTGTTTGGGAGTTCTTGGAATAACCCTTTGTCAGCCTCGCTTCTTTCGCTGGGTGTTTCGGCAGAGGACTCGGGTAGTCCCTGTATTATGATGCAGTTGCCCTTGTCAGGGCCGCTGCTATTGATTGGGGGTTTTCGGTTATCCTCTGACCACTCAGAATCCTCAAATGGTTGATTGATTGCGGGTTTTCGGTTATCCTCCGACAACTCAGAATCCTCAGATGGACCTCGCAAAATGGGAATATCTGCTGGGGCATCCGGACTAGTAAAGCTCTGTGCACGGTCAACGGGGCCTTTATCCGGGGAGCGCTGAGAGGGATTCGACACTACCGGAGTGCAGGTCTCCTTAACTTGGGCTGTGACTACCTTTTGATCTGATATTTGCTTATTGGAAGAGCCCGACGGATTCTCTTTCGTGACAAGGCGACCTTCTTGTGTTGTAGCCGTTGGCCTCTTGCTCTTAGTCTTTGGCTCTTTGGGAGGCGCAACTGGACTGCTTTTTACGGGTCTCTTAGACACCACTTGTATGTTTCCTGTGGATATGTTAGGCACTCCACCCCTCATTCTACTACGGGCTGCTATTTGTGTAGTCGCCTCCGGAATAAAAGACCTGTGGATAAGCTCTTTCATCTCTTGGACTTCTAGTTCGAGCCGGTTAAATTTGGCGACTAGCATCTGGACCATCAATTGGCTTGCGGAAACTGGCTGGTCTACTTGCGTCGTCTGCGCTAAATTTAAAACACTTTTTGAACGCCTCTTCACCGTGCTGGGATGGTGTAGTGGTCAGCGCGTTTGCCCTCGATGTGAGTGGTACTGTGTTCGGTCGCGTTTCTTTTTCTCTTCAGAAGTCGAGCATAATATGTTTGCAAAGCTTTCTAGAATCAGCGCAAATAGATTTCCTGATCAAGGACATTGCCTTAAATTTGAGGAAAATAAACTAGAACAAGATTCCTTCGATATTGATAAGTTTATTATTGATAAGTTTAAACAACGCACAAGTTGAGCCAAGAGCCCACACATCATATGGTTATTTTTTTGCACGTTCGAAATTTAGTTGTTCTTTGTGTACTTTATGTCAGTCCGAAGATGTGCTGAGGAACCAGCCTCGAAAATTTACTAATTTAAGTTACCTTTATATCCGACAGAACATCATTTTCTTCCAATTAAAATTTGTTGGGATGCATGTTTTCACTTTTATGCGAGTTAAACTTCAACGCTGACATTAATGTTTTTTCTTGAGGGGGAACAATACGAGGAATAAGTGAATCTAAAATATGGTATTATTTATTAGTACAAACATTAAAAACACAATTTGGAAAAATCGGACCAGTCGTGGCAATTAGGAGCTGTCAATAATTCTGCCGAATGGACTGATTCGAAATCAAAGAAGATATATTTCGGAAAAAGTGTTCACTGTTTTCGAGTTCTAGTGTAGAAAGAACCGTATCGTGGTCTAAACTCCTGAGGTGGCGTTAAGGTGACACAGATATCGGCAAGCAATCTTTACAGAAGAATAGTTCAATATACCTGACAGTGCCCAAGAGGCGCTATCTCAAGTAACCTTAATAATATTACCTTTTGACGTCACCTTTCACGTCTTGTCTCAAATTTGTCGTTACAGCATACATTCAGATCATTCACAATCAGAGACATTTCCAATGTCCTGCATGATCCAAATTTCCCATTATTCCTACATATTTGTTCAGCTTCTTTCTGAGGCTGTTGTTTTTCATAGTCTATTGCATTAATTTGGTGAAAATAATGAGATTAAAATCACGTTTTCAAGCAACGAAAATGATCTGTATCCCATTATTAAGAGTAAGATATACAAATGCCACTGAACTCCTCATTGGGTACAAAGTAACTAAGAAAATGCATCGACCCATGAGGAAAAAGGCAAAACGGTTCCTCACATTATTGCATTCGAAGAGCAAGCACTCGTTGGTTAGTGGAAAAGGGCAAACATAATTTACTTCTCGCTTTTATAGAATAGTTTTATTGAGTGCAATTCAGGCAAAGTTGGCTTACGCAATTGCGCTCCAGCATCAAGTGCATGCGGACTTAGAGTCACGTAGAACACTTGTTTCTGAAAATTATGTTAACATAAAACGGCTCCTTTGTGCAAAGTATGTCTATTAAGCTGATTTTTGGATGACATCACAGGCTGAGATATAAGAATCGCCTCGTTCAGATCGTTCCACGGTTCCACGACGCAGTTAGAGAAAAACACTTTCTCACATCCAATCGTCTTTGAGGTACGTTGACATAATTATGTGAAGGGATACTCTCGGAGATAAATTTAAGCGGCCTGTTGGTAATACGTATCAGATAATTGGGTACAGTCCAAGCCACAAATGATACAGAATCTTTGTATCATGTCGCCGCAAAATCACTGAATGACAGATTACTTTAACTCTTCCTAATTTTGTGGCTTTTCTCAGTATCCACTCAAGAAGACTCCGCTCTTGCTACATCCATAGTGTCCAGACCGGGGTCACATATTGATCAATATGTAAGACCATACCGTCAGTTCCCGAGAACTTTCATATGAGAATGCTGTTATTATTATTATTACCATAATGCGTTCATGTTTGCAAAAGTGCCTCGACGGTGTCTAGGAATTAGTAAACGTATACGAATTTGAAGGTCTCCTCCATCAAATGCATTGACCAGAGTACCCTTGGTCACCTTTGAGGCAACAACGCAAGAAGTTCTGCCGTTATGATAATGCACATGATTCGTTCACAGCAGCAGTTAGTGAGTGCACTTATTTTGTAATCTGACTACTTGGAATACATTTATGCGGGTTTCGTGCATTTGGGCAATTTTAAGCGTGGTACCTCTACCCCGTATGATTACATATTTGCTCTTTTTTCGAATTTAAGCTCATAAATTTGCCTAAGTTGTCAAGCATTTCCACTGAGTTAGCTGCACTAATAAAGTCACTCAATTTTATATCTGAGCTCGACACTAAGGTGTTATCTTGAGATAACCCAAGCGAAGATTTAGTAATATTCACTCTTTTATCGCCATTCACAGTTTAGCAGCAACGCCCTCATTGGTATCTGCATTTTAAGACAATTCCCACGCTTTTCTTCAACCTGACTTTACCCGTGTTGGGATTATTTGTATTTGAGGACTGCAGCCATTCCCGTAGATCCTAATCCAGCTTGTGGAAGTATTCATTAAATGACCACAGCCTCCTCCATATACGAGACTTATGCAAATATAGTTGCATAATAATTGGCATACTGCAAATTACGGAGGTTATATATTAACAAACTGGTCAGCGTTTCCATGATGGTTAATACGTATGGTCTTAAACGGTCTATTGTAAAACAGTACAGGTGAAAACGCATGAAAAAGAATAAACAGGAAAACTAGAGTTCCGATCTGAAAACCGGAATTTTACTACTAGAAACGTCACTTCCGGACTCTGGTGTGACCTATTTGACCTAAATGTTTGTTTGTCGAAGGTCATCAAGACCATATTTTTGGTTATTGTGTTTCATATTTTGTAAGAAACCAGTCTTTTCTGTTCACTTTTCATTTCACCTTTCAACGCTCCCCAGAAGGTGAGTGAATATTTGAAGAAATGAGCGATTAATGTGTAGACAATAAAACTGCATGAAGACGTACAAACAGACTAGTGGGTGTATCCCAGCGTTTTTACGTACTATATTCATCATTATATTACCCCAGTAACAAATCGGTAGCGATCGCTATGGAGTAGACAACTTTGTTGCAAACACCGACAGTTCAGACGATATCTATCTAACACCGAAAGAACAACAGTGAAGCGGATAAGTATCAATAACCCAGTAGCAGCATAAACGGCGCAGTCACTTGGATAAAAGGTGACACACATTTAATGTTACGTGCTGCGTAAGCACCTGGGTGCGTCTGGATACTTTAATGACGCAGTCCCTACGTAATGCGTGCCGGCAATGCCGGTATTTAAAATGATCCTACCAACGGCCTGGTAGCAGTGACGACAACAACCTCTGAGGACATTTGTTTTGAATAGAAGCGTACCTCTCAGCAAGTGCAAAGTTAAAAAAGTTAGATCTGGGGAAAACCAATCCAACTGCCTGATGGTGCAAGGCTATTTGCTTCCATGGGTAAAACGCGCGACTACAGTGAATTTTGGAATGAAGATGCCTGAGATCTCCAATGCGCTTTAGCTAATGAAAGTACAAAGAGACCATACGGGCTTTCACAGATGGAATGTTTTTATTGCCAGTCTGCGTCAACGATCAACAGCGACAGCACCGCTGGCTGCAGTTTGCTACTAGTCAAGAGCCTAGCAGCAAGAACGACACTAGACGGCAGTAAAGAACCTGGTTAAAGTTGCCTTCAGAAGCAAACTACGAGTACTGTTCCAGAGCTAGAGATGATGTAGGTTAGGAGGTAGTTAGGAGGTCGTCTACTTCAACTTACCTGTGGTCCAACTTACCGTCCTGGAGTTAGTTTAGTCCGCGGTGCTAAGCGCCGCGCACACCTTCTATTTACGTACGAAATAACTTACAAAAACCATTGATTGTGTTCTCTACCAGTTTTGGCAAATAAAAACATTACAATGCTCGCCAATATATTGAGCGGTCATGCCGCCCGTTCATTGGTTAAAAAAAAACATCCGCCAGATCTTTCATATAGAGTCTCTCTCCCCATAGCGCGTCACCGCCCGTTATAGGACTAACAGGTTTTCTTCCTGCTTTTAAATCTTTCTTCTGGCTTCATTTCACTTATCTATCTGACCAGTAGAAATAAAGAGCATATCATTGTCCACCCCCTAATAGCAAAACCAATGCTTACTGTGTCCATGGGCAGCGCAAAATTAGCGTCAGCTGGCAGCGGCATTGCAATCGGTGCTATGTAGCCGATCCTAATTAGACAAAATAGCCACACCATTAAATGATACTCCTAGTCCGTAAGTCCAAACATGTGCTGCCTACTCCCAGGTTTATGTCTTCCTTTGCACCCTTCAGGGACGTACGCTTAAAAACCATATTACATACCCGTCCGCGTTGTTGGGGTGTATTTCTTGTTGGAACTAGTCTTATACACGAGCGTGAGATTTCTCTATCAGGAATCCATATTCTGTCATCATGCATAGGGATCTATCATTCTTTTTTGTTTAATTTATCTTACTGCGTGCTGAATATTTGATACTGTTAAAATTTGTTTAACTTACCTCCAGTAAATAGGTTTATCACCTTATGAGCGCCAGCGAAACTTCTTCCTACGCCAAGGACGCGGCGTCCGTTAAACGGATTTCCCCCTTAAAGCGGACTTCCACGAATGAGACAGACGTCGCTAAAAGCGATTCTATTCGTTTGTCTCCTGTCACTACCGCATCAGATGCACCACCTCCGAAAAAAGCTGCGCCACCACCATCTACCTTTGCTGTTTCCGCCAACAAACCTCTCTCAAGAAAGGGCAAAATTTGTATTGCTTTGCCCACACAGGTTTGTGCATAATTTTGCACAGTAGGCTTTATTGCTGCCCTTCCAAAGAAGCCCGTGTTAGAGCCAGAGATAAAGGTCGTCCCAGTAAGCAGTGTTGTAAAAAAAGTCTTTGATGCTGACGAAGAGGTAAGCAAAGTCACTTGTTTCTA
>JAYGXS010001360.1:0-14342 GCA_036362985.1 Ligula intestinalis
AAAAATGTAGACGTCATTTAAAAATTAACCTAAAATACTTCTACCCCGAACATTTTGCCAGACGTGCTTTGTCTAATGTAATTCTCCGTCAGTTGTGAGACCGAGTGTTATCAGCCATCGGAAGATATAAGTATGCCTTAGTTTAGATGATCAAATTACCGAATAAATTCATCTAATTTTCAGTCAGCCCACTTTTCCTGAGCGCAGGACCATTGAATTGGTGGGGCATTCTCGTGCACTCTTCTGAAGGCAGTGGTGAATAACGCATATGTCATAAGCCACTAACTGAACGCCGTCGACAATTTCCAATAATACAATTGCGTGGCGCTGGTGATCTGTGGTACGATGAAGTGTTTATGACCCATCTCATAGACACCAATGGTGGACAGACTGCGTCACCTGTAAGTGCGTTTGTTTGTGTTGCCCAAGTAGCTGCTGCTCAGAATTGTTTTGGCTGATGAAGGCTAATAAGCCCGGACATGTTCTTTATCAAGGTACTCCCATATGCTGTCATACCCCCCTTACTGCTATTATGACATTGCCGGAACCGGCCAAGCAGGCGGTCACCCGTTGAGGACATCTGACCAACACATGAAATTTGTTCAGTTCGGAAGCCTATTTGATCGGTGTTCGCACATTTCGGAGTAAATATACACCCAATTAGCAGTGACAGCAAATGGCAGGTGGTGATTCGCTGATGAATTGCGGTTCGATGAAGTTCATATGACCCATCTGATAGACACCACTGGTGGACAGACTGCGCCACCTGTAAGTGCGTTTGTTTGTGTTGTCCAAGTAGCTGCTGCTCAGGGTTTGTTTGGCTGATGAAGGCTAATAAGCCCAAAAATGTTCTGTATCAAGGTACTCCCACATGCTGTCATACCCCCCTTACTGTTATTATGACATTGCCAGAACCAACCTGGCAGGCGGTCACCCGTTGGGGAATTATGACCACCACATGACATTTGTTTAGTTCGGAAGCTTATTCGAACGGTGTTCGCATATTTCTGAGTAAATTTATACTCGATCAGCAGTGACAGCAAATGGCAGGTGGCGAGGCGCTGCTGAAATGTCGTTCGATAAAGTGCTTATGACACATCTGATAGACACCAGTTGTTGACTTACTGCGCCATCTGTGAGTGCGTTTGTTTTTGTTTTCCGACCAGCTTGTGTTCAGGGTTATGCTTAGCTGATGAAGGGCAACAAGATGGCAAACAGTTCTGTAACAAGAAACCCCAAAATGCAAGAAAAAATATTCAGAGTAAGGCTCTGTGTAAAAAGGATGAAAACACACAATAATGACAAGCATGTGGATTTGACGGACCCATAAGGATGGAGTGTAGTTTCAACTGTGGTTTGCATTGCACGCGAAGGACGTAATTTGTCAATATCGACCATGTACATGCAGACATACAGCAACCAACTTGCTGTCCACTGAAATTGGCTACCTTTTCTGCTGTTGCACCTTAGTTTAATCACCACTTTGATCTTTAAAAACGGCAATCGTTAAAATTGTGGAATAAATGACAACACTCTTGGTCCATTCACAAACTTGAGCGCATGAACACGGTAAGTTATATCACACTCAAGCATTGCACAATAAAATTGGTATATAAGGGTGGAAGCGCGGAAAGTAATTACTGATCAGCTCACAGAATACCACATTCTCAACTCCTTTTTTTAATACTCCGTACTATGGGAATCAAACAATATGAGGGCTTCCCTCATACAATAAACTTGCCAGTTTTGCACGAGCACCAGACGTAAGCATAGCTGGTGCGTGTTCGAGTTCTCTTCGGAAGACAACTGTCAGATATTGTTTTACATCTGCAGTGTTAGCAAATGCAATTTCTTCCAAAAAAAGAACTAATAACTTTAAGCAGAGGGTTACCAATGCCCGACGATAGCAATATATATAACAAATATTACCCAGTGGTGCTGTCAAAAGTACTATCAGGACGGGTTCACCGAGGCCACCACCATTGCCACTAAGCTGCCAGTTTTCAGTCCTGACTGTTATGTCGTACCATGTGTCTGGAGTCAAATTAGGAAATGTTATTTCGTTGGACGTTGTTTCTATCCTCAGCTGATCATTTGTATCCATGTTCGTAAGTGTGGCGTGGTAGGACTTGATATCACCGTGCGGTTGTTTCGGGGCCGTCCATGTTACCGTTGCAGTGTCCGTACCGATTTGCAGAAATTTTATATCTGTGACCTCCTGACCGACTGCAAATAAGAGAGTAAGACTGTTAATGGAAGCAAGTATGTGTGTTGCAGCAAAACGATGCGATGGACTGCCTATGTCACTAACATAAAATGCTTACGATCTGCAACTGTCAACTCAATCCAGCTGCAGCACTATACATGTCCATCACTGAGTGCGTTAAGCGAACTTCTAATAGAGACCTTGTATTAGCTTCTGACTGAGGAAACTAAAGTCGATGGTTAACTCTAAATCGTAAAACAATTGTCAGTCAGTATAATCGAAATCCTGGATTATTAGGAGTTTTAAAAGTGGTAAAAAATGTAGACGTCGTTTAAATTTAACCTAAAATACTTCTACCCCTAACATTTTGCCAGACGTGCTTTGTCTAATGTAATTCTCCGTTCAGTTGTGAGACCAAGTGTTATCAGCCATCGGCAGATATCAGTATGCCTTACTTAAGATGATCAAATTACCGAATAAATTCATCTAATTTTCAGTCAGCCCACTTTTACCTGAGCGCAGGACCATTGAATTGGTGGGGCATTCTCGTGCACTCTTCTGAAGGCAGTGGTGAATAACGCATATGTCATAAGCCACGAAGTGAACGCCGTCGACAATTTCCAATAATAAAATTGCGTGGCGTTGATGATCTGTGGTACGATGAAGTGTTTATGACCCATCTGATAGACACCAATGGTGGACAAACTGCGCCATCTCTGAGTGCGTTTGATTGTTTTTTTGACCAGCTAGTGTTCTGGGTTTTGATTGGTTGATGATGGCCAATAAGCCCAAAACAGTTGTTTATGAAGTTACATCCGACTGCTGTCATACCTTCTTTACTGCTATTATGACATTGCCGGAACCAGCCAAGCAGGCGGTCACCCGTTGAGGACCTCTGACCAACACATGAAATTTGTTTAGTTCGGAAGCCTATTTGATCGGCGTTCGCACATTTTGGAGTGAATATACACCCAATTAGCAGTGACAGCAAATGGCAGGTGGTGATTCGCTGATGAATTGCGGTTCGATGAATTTCATATGACCCATCTGATAGACACCAATGGTGGACAGACTGCGCCACCTGTAAGTGCGTTTGTTTGTGTTGTCCAAGTTGCTGCTGCTCAGAATTTTGTTTGGCTGATGAAGGCTAATAAGACCGGTAATGTTCTGTATCAAGGTACTCCCACATGCTGTCATACCCCCCTTACTGCTATTATGACATTGCCGGAACCGGCCAAGCAGGCGGTCACCCGTTGAGGACCTCTGACCAACACATTACATTTGTTTAGTTCGGAAGCCTATTTGATCGGTGTTCGCACATTTCGGAGTAAATATATACCCGATCAGCAGTGACAGCAAATGGCAGGTGGTGAGGCGCTGCTGAACTGTCGTTCGATAAAGTGCTTATGACACATCTGATAGACACCAGTTGTTGACTTACTGCGCCATCTGTGAGTGCGTTTGTTTGTGTTTTCCGACCAGCTCTTGTTCAGGTTTATGCTTAGCTGATATAGGGCAATAAGATGGCAAGCAGTTCTGTAACAAGTAACCTCAAAATGCAAGAAAAAATATTCAGTGTAAAAAGGCTGAAACACACAAGAAAGACAATCATGGGGAAATGATGGACGCATAAGGATGGAGTGTAATTTCGACTGACGTTCGGTTGCAGACGAATGACATAATTTGCCAGAATTAGCCATGAACATGTAGATATACTGCAAATAACTTGTATATCAAGTGCATTCTTGTTGTCCACTGGAATTGGCTTCTTTATTTCGCTGACATTTCGGAACTATTTTCATCCATCAGACATTTAAATTGAGGCTGTGGGTATTCACCATGGGCTAATCGATTCTTCTACACATTTTGGTGAACTAAAATTGTTTTTGATTCTAAACCTGACAGTCTTTCTTTTGCAATCCTAAGAAAGTATAGTATATTATAATTGCTTGCCATGTCTAAAACCACAACTCCTTGGTCAGCATCTACATGTCATGCTCAAAAAGATAGGTTAAATTGTCGAATCCCCGATTACAGCTAACTTCCTTGTTATTTTTCATATGCGCGTAAATAAGCGTGAGGTTATCGTTAAGTTTTACTGTTGCACCTAAGTTTAATCTCTGGGTAATACCATGGAATGATAACATAGCAAATCAATACAAACTGGCTATATCAAACAGAAAGCTTGGAGGGGAATCTGGGAACACTCCAATGAGCCAGAAGTCGCGCAGCTGTGCCAAGCACTGGCTGAAAACCGACCGAACACTCGTCTAGGGCTTTTTCTTAGGAAATTGGATTTGCTTCTTTTCAACATCGATATAAACAACTGCAGTTTGTATTTTGGCAACATACATATATTACGCAGTCTTCGACGGGTTTCAGCTTAATATACAATGTTGGTCTCTGTCTATGCAGAGACTGACCAACACTTTGATCTTCAATAAGCGAAAATCGTAATAATTGTCTAAATAATGACAACGCTCGTGGTCCCTTCAAAAATGTGAGCGCAAGAACAAGGTTAGTTATATCCAGTCAGGAATTGCACAATAACATTGCCATATCAAGGCGGAATCATGTTAATTAGGTACTGAGCAGCTCACAGAATACCACATTCTCAACTCCCTTTTTAAAATACTTCGTACAATGGATAGCAAGATATATGAGGGCTTCCCTCATATAATAAACTGGTCAGTTTTACACGAGCACCAGACGTAAGCGTAGCTGGTGCGTGTACGTGCACTCTTCGGAAGAAAACCGTCAGACACGTATGCGACTTCAGTGTAAGCAAATGCTTTGTCTTCCAAAAAAAGAACTAATAACTTTAAGCAGAGAGTAACCAATGCCCGACGATAGCTGAATATATAACAAATATTACCCAGTGGTGCTGTCAAGAGTACTATCAAGACGGGTTCACCGAGGCCACCACCATTGCCATTAAGCTGCCAGTTTTCAGTCCTGACTGTTATGTCGTACCATGTGTTTGGAGTCAAATTAGGAAATGTTATTTCGTTGGAGGTTGTTTCTATCTCCTGCTGCTCATTTGTATACCTGTTCGTAAGTGTGGCGTGGTAGGACTTGATATCACCGTGTGGTTGTTTTGGGGCCATCCATTTTACCGTGGCCGTGTCCGTACCGATTTGCAGAAATTTTATATCTGTGACCTCCTGACCGGCTGCAAATAAGGGAGTAAGAGAGTTAATGGAAGCAAGTTTGTGTGTTGAAGCAAAAAGACGCGATGGTCTGCCGGTGTCACGAACATTAAATGCTTACGATCTGCCAACTGTCAACTCAATCCAGCTGCAGCAATATACATGTCAATCACTTAGTGCGATAAGCGAACTTCTAATAGAGACCTTGTATTAGCTTCTGACTGAGGAACCTAAAGTCGATGGTTAACTGCAAATCGTAAATCAATTGTCAGTCGGTTTAATCGAAATCCTGGATAATAAGGGGTTTTAAAAGTTTTAAAAAATGTAGACGTCATTTAAAAATTAACCTAAAATACTTCTACCCCTAACATTTTGCCAGACGTGCTTTGTCTAATGTAATACTCTGTTCAGTCGTGAGACCATGTGTTATCAGCCATCGGAAGATATCAGTATGCCTTACTTAAGATGATCAAATTACCTAATCAATTCATCTAATTTTCAGTCAGCCCACTTTTCCTGAGCGCAGGACCATTAAATTGGCGGGGCATTCTCGTGCACTCTTCTCAAGGCAGTGGTGAATAACGCATATGTCATAAGCCACGAAGTGAACGCCGTCGACAATTTCCAA
This sequence comes from Ligula intestinalis, assembly GCA_036362985.1. Lineage (NCBI taxonomy): Eukaryota > Metazoa > Platyhelminthes > Cestoda > Diphyllobothriidea > Diphyllobothriidae > Ligula > Ligula intestinalis. The sequence goes on from JAYGXS010001360.1 coordinate 5,984, forward strand.
TAATAAAATTGCGTGGCGCTGATGATCTGTGGTACGATGAAGTGCTTATGACCCATCTGATAGACACCAGTGGCGAAAAAAACTGCGCCATCTCTGAGTGCGTTTGTTTGTATTTCTTTACGAGCTAGTGTTCAGGGTTATGATTGGTTGATGATGGTTAATAAGCCCAAAACAATTTTGCATGAAATTACTTCTGCATGCTGTCATTCCAACCGTAGTGCTATAATGTCCTCTTCGGGATCGACCTTGCTGGCGGTCACCCGTTGAGGACCTCTGACCAACACATGAACCTTGTTTAGTTCAGAAGCCTTTTTGAACGGTGATCGCACATTTCTGAGTAAATATATACCCAATCCGCATTGACAGCAAATGGCAGGTGGCGAGGTGCTGATGAACTGTGTTTTAATGACCCATCTGGTAGACACCAGTTGTAGACCAACTTCACCGTCCGTGAGTGCGTTGGTTTGTGTTTTCTGACCATTATGTGTTCAGAATTATGTTTGGCTGATGAAGGGTAACAAGACGGCAAACAGTTCTGTATTAAGTTACCCCTAAATACTAGAAAAATTTTCATAAAAGTCGTTGTGTGAAAAGGCTGGAACACACAATGAGGATAATCATTGGGATATGATGGACCCAACATGTTGGACTGTAATTTCGACTGGGGTTCGGATTGCCCGCGAATGACTTAATTTGCCAGTTTCATTTATGTGCATGCAGACATACTGCAATTAACGTGCATATAAAATGTATTTTTGTTGTCCACAGGAATCGGTTTCTTCTTTCGCTGACATTTGTTACTAATTTTATCCAGCATACATTTAAATTGAGGCTTTATGTATTCACTTATCGATAGTTCTACAAATATTGGTGAACTTAAATTCGTTTTTTTGATTCTTTAACGACAGTCTTTCTTCTGCAGACTTAGGACAGTTAAGTATATAATAATTGCTTGTCATCTGTTAAACCACTCCTCCTGTGTCAGCATCTGCGTGTGGTGCTGAAAAAAGGTAGATTGAACTTACGTATTGCCGATTAAAACTACCTTCCTTATTATTTATCATGTGCGTGTCAATACTCTGGAGGTCATTGCATATTGTTACTGTTGCACCTAAGTTTAATCTTTGGGAAATAACATGGAAAGATATCATAGCAAATCAAACCAAACTGGCTATATCAAACAGAAAGCTTACAGGGAAATCGGGGATAACTCCGATGAACCCAACCTCTTGCAGCTGTGTCAAGGGGTGGCCGCCTACCGACTTAACATACTTCTTGTTCTTTTTCTTAGCAAATGGGATTTGCTACTATTCAAAGTAGATAGAAACAAGTACAGTTTGCCCTTGGCCCAAAGTGTCGATTATGTAGTGGTTGACCGGGTTTGGCTAAATATACAATGCTGTCAATGCAGAGACTGACCACCAATTTGATCTTCTTAAATTAAAAATCGTTATAATTGCGTAAATAAGGACAACGCTCTTGATTCCTTCAAAAAACGTGAGCGCATGACCACCGTAAGTTATATCACACTTAAGGATTTCACAATGAAATTGCTATATCAAGAGAGAATCATGGACATTAAGTCATGAGCAGCTCAAAGAGAAACACATTTTCAACATCCTTGCTGACGCACTGCGTTTTATACGAATCAAATTATAGAAGGACTTCCCTTAAACAATTAAATGAGCGGTTTTACACAAGCACCAGACGTAAGCATAGTTGGTGCGTGTTCGTGCACTCTTCTGAAGACAACCGTTAGACATGCATGCGTCTGCAGCATAAGCAAATGCTTTGTCCTTCAAAAAATAACAACCGGCTATAAGCAGAGGGTTATCCAATGCCCGACGATATCAGAATATATAAAAAGTCTTACCCAACGGTGCTGTTGATAGTATTATCAGAACGGGTTCACCGAGGCCGTCACCATTCCCATTAAAGTGTTTGTTTGCAGCCCTGACTATAATGTCGAACCGTGTGTGCGGAGTCAAATTACGCAATGTTATTCCGTTCGACGTTGTTTCTAACTCCTGCTGCACCTTTGTATTCGTGTTCGTAACTGTGACGTGGTAGGACTTGATATCACCGTGCGGTTGTTTCGGGGCCGTCCATGTTACCGTGGCAGTGTCCGTACCGATGTAAGGAATTTTTATATCTGTGACCCCTTGCCCGGCTGCAAAAAATATAATTTGACATTTCATTATATTCAGTACAATCTTCCTTGATAACATGGCGAATTAAATAAATGGTTTTCTTCTCATTCGTGGAATATAACGAAACTTATTCGGAACATATTGTTGCGCACCTTGCTTAAATATAAATTTGTTTATTGACTTGCACAGTGTTTGTCCATTCGGGTGCAAACAGCCACGTGAAAAAACTTTGTAGCCTGCCTGACACATTAAAACAGACTCAAACAGTAATTTTTCGAAGTACTTTAAGTTGCAAATCCACGGCGAGTTATCTCAGAGTACAAACAGTACATTGGCATCGCAAATTCGGAAGATGTCAAAATTATCATGAATTAAAAATTCGCATTTTTCTCATTCTGATGTGTCAACTCAGTTTACGACTGCAGATATATTTCGTTTGTATCGTTCGTTTTAACGTCAGTTTTTTTCTCTTTAAACAAACTTCTTATCTCGTTTACGACACCAATAATTAAATATCGTTAATAATAACGTTCACATAGGGTCCTTAATTGTCATTGCTTAAATATCGATAGCAAAAAACTGTAATTGTAGATGTAACGAATGGATAAACACAAAATATCGTAATTTCGAAAATCAACTTGCTTAAACTGCAAATGTCGTGTAACTTTCCTGCATGAAATGCAGTAATCAACCACACGACAAGAAAATAAAGCACAAAGCAAACGGTGTACGTTATTTTAAAGCAACGCACTGTAGCTCGTCTCCCAGTATTGTTCGTATAACCGATATATTTATATATGAAGCGCTTTCGCTGATTTTGAAAAAAAGGAAATGAAAGACCTGCAGATGATGAGAACCCTACTCCTTGAGACCAAACCTATCGTGCCGTCAGGACGAAGACTTATTTTTGTTCATCTACCGAAGACTACGGTTCAGCTTGCGCCCCAAAGGGGATTAAGACGATAGAGTAGGCTTAATATGACCTCTTCCCCTCCACAGGAGATGCACACTTAGCCTGTCTATATTCCGTGGAATAAAAAGAAGCTGGATGTTTTGCTCGTAAGGTCTACAAAATTGAAATGTAACGGTCCACAAAATGTTCCAAGTGCAGCGGTGCACGCCGCTCAAAATCAGGAAAACGAAATCATCAAGCAGATACTGTCTCAGGCCCTGAATGGAATGAACTGTCATTCAAATTCGAAGCGAAAACGATTTTCAAGCTCATCGGGTGAAATTGCGTTTCAGCTTGCATCCAGTAGTAATAAGGCAGCAGGCTGTCACAGTTCTATAGCCCACCTCTTTTTCATGCTTGATGTCACAGCTGTGATATGGCAAGGACAATCTTCTTCGTCCATTCGCGCTTGATCCATTTGCTCGACCTGCTCGGTTCCTGTGCCCGCGCGAGGCGCAATCTTTTAACTCGGGCGGCCCGGAAGCATACATGCACTCGATAAAAGGTCTGACCTAGCAGGGTATCGAAGCGTTCACGGCCAATCAGCTTCCCAAAGCGCACTGAGGTCATCAATCAATTACTTCACCTACCGTAACTTGGGACGGCGTCACGTTCTCACGATTGAACGACATTCCAGATTGAGTGGCTAATTTTACCCTAACTCTTCCGTTAGCAAAATAAAGTTTCTACTGCTATGGCTTTCCCAACACTTCTGTCATCATCGTAGGCTTAACATTTGTGGAATGGCTATCTTTACTAGGACCCCTCTTCCACAGTAATTGCAAAAAAAAACTGCCTTTCTCACGTGCAGTGTTACCGTTCGGTTTCAGTTAACCAAATTAAGAAAAAAAACTCCTGGCGTCAACGGGAGTCAAACCTCCATATTAGGGAAGACATTTATGCAGCCAAAATTCTCTCACTTTAGCAACAACACCACGCCGCGTTCTGTGAATTTATTAGCGCCAAATTCACCGATCGTATGGAAGCTACAAAAAGAGAACACCAAGCAGGCTGCACAAGAAGGATTTTCTAAGCAATCACCACTGGAACTGAAGTGAATTGAACCCGCGCGGTTTATTTTTTTAAGCACGACGAAGGCAAAGTTATTTCAAATTCTACGTCGAGCGAAATCGTCGTAAGAGTAAAACTGAAGAAATAAATACACTTTGTCATACGATCCTTCATCTGATTTCCTTTAATGCCCTCGCTGTTCGACCAGGATTTTTTTTAAATCGAGCATCCTTCTGGTATTATTGGCTTGGTTCACACACTCTACCTGTCCCAATCAAACTTTTCAAGGTCACTGAGGAATATCTGTGGAGAGGCTGAGTCTAAAATTATATACTTCTGTGCACTTATTTATATACTGCCTGTGTATAATTGTTGCATACTCACAGATCACAGTTACGCGTACAAACCGTTTTACTAGCGTAGATATTGAAAATTTGAAACTTTAACACACAGCTTGGATATCAGATTAGAAGACAAGCACTGCATAAGTATTGGCTAACCTATATGTTTGCTGTCCTTCCTGCTCTGGTCAACCTGCAATAGGTTCTACTAGTATAGACAATATACAGTTCGAAATGTTAACCTTAGTTAGGATATTAGAGTAGAATGCAAGTGCAACATAACTGTAGGCCATCCAAAATGTTGTTGTTATCTGTTCTTGTAAAGTCCAAAATCAACCCAATGGGAACGCAAACATTCATGACCCAGCTGTCGCGCGTGAGGAAAAAAGATGATTCTAGAGAGGGCATCGATCCGCGCACGCTCTCCTCAGGGGCTGACCTTCAAAACACTTCGGCCACCAAAACAGAGCTGCGAAGGCAGCCGGAAATTACGTGAACTAACACACGAGTTAGCAGCGAACCGCGGATGCGTGACCCTGGGGGCGACCAATTTAACACATCGGCTACCGCAACTGAGTGGCTAGGGTCACCGAAAGTTGTGTGCACTAGCACTGGTGACATTATATGCTCAGAGGGTAAAAATCACTGCACAATCGATCTCGCCCTTATCCACGGCTAAAATCAATAAAGCCGTGAGCGCGGAACAATAAATTGCCAACGGCCCAATATGTGCGCCGAGACAACTGCGTACTGGTAGGACGAAAGCACTGCATGCAAATGTGCAGAATGTTAAAAACATTCCAGCCGGCAAAGAAGACAGGAGAGCGTCAACAGTTAGAGAAAAGGCCTCAAATGTTGGCCAAATTGTCCCAGCTGCGGAAAATTTGTATATATTTACAGCCAATAAAAACAAAAACGATAAAAGTGTGCCAGAATCTACATTTAAGGCTTCGTCAACAGAAGACTTGAATGTGCCAATACTTGGAGTGAATGCCCTAACAGCTGACCAAGTAGACGCAGTTGTGGTAAATTTAAAAACCTTCCAACTAGCAAAGTAGATACAGGTGCGTCAATACTTTAAGAAAAGGCGCATACAAAAACAGGCAAGAGCTTGCCAACACTCAGAATGAAGGCCCCAAAAACTGACAGAGTTGCTACATTTGAGGCAGGTTTGAACAAGCTCGCTAATGAAAAAAAGTTGCAAGTGTTAAGGCCATTAAAGTTTTAGCTCCCGGCCCCGCAAAACTGAATGGAAATCGCACCAAAGTCCATGGCCGGGAAGCAACAACATCGGCCAGCCCGAGCCTGAGGCCCTCAAAAGAAAATGAGGCTGGTACTGCATCAAAATAGCAACACACGAGCTGTAAGTCAGACAGTAAGCGACAATTTCGTAGGCGTAAAACCTGTCGCTGAGAGAGAATCCAACGTCAAAATACAGGGATTGGCAGAATCGACCGCAAAAACTCCCATGAATCGGCATTCCGCAGACATCCAGGTCTTCGATGCGCTTATGAACCAAATGCTGTACCCAACGTAACAATCGAGTACGTTAACGCATTATGCCTTGGGAAACGATCAGAGGGCCCAACTGGATCGATGCGTCCCAGACCTTTGACAATGTTCATGGACAGCAGCCACGACGAAAAGCTCATACTGTCTAAGCGATTAAGAATAAAAGACTCTCACCCGGGAGTTTTTGTTTTTCAGCAGGATTTCTCAGTTGCAGAACGAGACAAACTTCGTCATCTCGTTTTAGCAACGAAGGAGCAACGCAGCAAAGGAGAACAAAACTTGGTTATTGAAAACAACCAAGTTAAACAACGTCTATTGTTCTCATTTTGGACAGGTCCGCTCCAGATAACCCTACAGTCGACGAAGTAAGGGGAGGGTTGATCTCGAACGTAAAAAGTACCCGAACAAGGTGACAAAGGAAACTTAGGTCGATGTACACCAATGCACAAAGCCTGCTGTCTAAATTAGATGAGCTTAAGATAAATATGTACCAAGTGGAACCAGATGTGGTCTGTATAACAGAAATATTGTTATTCACAACGAAAGACGGTCGGGAAGTTGCTCTTCCCGGTTTTCAGCTGTTCCGAATCAACAGACCCAGGCGTCAGGATGGGGGTTTGCTGACCTATGTAAGGCGTGACCTGCACTTGTCAAACAAAAACGACCAGCTTGCGTCCAATATAGAAGCCCTTTGGCTCACCATCAGAAGGCCGTAGTCTTAAGCGCTTGACATCTTGGCAGTTTATCGAACAACGTCGAACGCCCCAGAGTCCGACAATGGCCTAATTGAGGAAGTTAAAGCACTTTCTGTGCGATCAAATACCGTGATTATAGGCGACTTTAACGTTCCGCATATCCACTAAAAACCTCAGTTCTTCGACAGGGTCAGAATTAACTTTCGATCGCTGACTCCTACGCACGATACAAAAAGTCTTTCTATCACAACATGTCTTATCTATGTCTAGACAGCGTGAAGGGCAACAGACTAACTGCCTAGATATTGTACTGTCAAAAGCTTTGGACAGTTTCCACGTCATAAATTTCTTATCTCCTCTATACAAAATTGACAACGTAGTTCGAAAGTTGGAAATCTGTCTGTACCTAAACGTAGCCTGACCGTAAGATACAACATATGGTGGGGAAACATGAAACAAATAATAACCAAAACGCGCAGCGTAGATTGGACGGAGGCATTCACGGAGTGTGTCCACGAGGATTGGACGGTGTTAGAGACAGTACTACACGGGCAAATCACCAGTTTCTACCCAATCTCGGAAATGAAAACTGCAAATACGCCCCAGTGGCTATTAACCACACTGCAGAGGGAAAGTAACCATAAAATAAAGCATTTCCGAACGTATCGGAGAGAGGAGACCACCGAGTTGTAAAACAAATACAAAGCGCAGAGATATAAGATAAAGGGCTTTGTACTTAAAACCCGCCAAAGTTTCCAGAGTGACCTAAATAACCGTGCTGTAGGAAATCCGAAGGTCTTCTGCAACCACATTAGGTGATCTACCCGAAATTGAGACCCGGTCTCGTTGTTAAACCGGATGACGGTGCCAAAATTTGCAAGAAAAAAGCAAAGGCTGAGCATCTATCCGGGTTCTTTCAATTCGGTTTTTACAAGAGAGATTGAGCTAATCGTTAAAAAGTTTAGAACCAAGAAGATTCCGACAATTGACGTAATGTGCTTACAGAAAAAAAGTGTCCTACAAGAACTTCTCAATCTCTAAGACTCAGAATCGCCAGGAGCGAATGGCATACCTGCAAAGCTGCTGAAAAGCCAGCCGTACAGGTGGCAGAATCCCTGCGGTTTCTTTTAGGGCCTCCCTCAACACTGGCCAACTACCATCCGACTAGAAGCAGCATGGATCTCACCCATACACAAAAGTGTGAGTCGATCGTTATCAAACAACTACAGGCCAATAAGCCTGACTGATATATGTTGCAAGTCATTCAGCGAAATATCAAAATAGAGATGATGCAATTCTTAGGTTCACTTCTTTCTGAAAAAAACAGCACCGATTCCGTAGAGGACGGTCCTGATTGACAGATCTGCCCTTCTGTCTTGAGCAATGAATGAGAGCAATAGAGATAAAAAATGTTGCCTAGAATCCAACGATTTGTTTGACCTGGTCACTACTAGTAGATTGCGTGGACACCATCTCAAACTACGTGTGACTGGGTCAAGATATACTACAAAAAGTCGTCTTCTCTTAGACCGTAATCCAGGCATGGAAATCTCTAGCTGCATACATTGTCATGCCCCCATCTGTGGACACTTTAAGGTTGCAGTTGGATCCACAATGAAACATGCATCATCTGTATAAAGTATTAAAGTATTTTTTTTTGCTTCCAATAACTGATTGCAAGTTTTATCCTCTGGTTCG
>JAYGXS010001361.1:2995-14336 GCA_036362985.1 Ligula intestinalis
TGCGTCTTATGTTACTGTGTCGCTGAAAATGGAGCTCGACGTTTATACTGATAACCATTTTAATGTCATCATGACTGATTATTAACCTGGTACTTGTGGGCTCTTGGCCGAACTTGTGCGTTGTTTAAATTTTATCAATTTTCAAATTTTGTTTGTACTTGAAATACAACCACTTCCGCTTCCGACCATGCGCTCCTCGCCAGCAAATTCCTTGCTCACAACTCTCCTGAGTTCAATATCTCTCCTCACCTGCCACTGTTCCGTTCGCCTTTCAACGACACCAACATGGGATTACATGCCTTCCAGAGAAGTTGCAAAGCGAATTGTCTTTTCCAGCCCCGAAGTCCATAACTCATCTCCGCCGTTTCATCGGCATAATCAATTACTACCGGCGTTTCATACCGAATTGCGCCGTAACGCTGGCACCTTTGACGGATCTTTTGAGGTCAAAGACCAAGTCGCTTCAACTTTCACCCCGTACTCTTGAAGCATTCGAGGCAGCCAAGAAAGCACTCGCAAATTTCCCCTTGCTTCATCATCTGTACACCGATGCTGATACACAGCTTATGCTGACCACCGATGCCTCAAGCATTGCCGTCGGCGCAGTTTGCAGCAATAGGTCCATGGACAGTTGCAGCCGCTATTCTTCTTCTCCCAGAAGCTTCAGCCAGTGCAGACTCGCTTAAGTTCTTTCTCTCGCTGTAGAGTTTCTGGCAAAATCTCTCTGTTTTCAGAGGGACTAGAAACTTCTGATCCATTTAACTAATTCTTGCGTCTTATGTTACTGTGTCGCTGAAAATGGAGCTCGACGTTTCAATTGATAACCATTTGAATGTCATCATGACTGATTATTAACCTGGTACTTGTGGGCTCTTGGCCGAACTTGTGCGTTCTTAAAATTTTATCAATTTTCAAATTTTGTTTGAACTTGAAACACAACCACTTCCGCTTCCAACCATGGGCTCCTCACAAGCAAATTCCCTGCTTACAACTCTCCAGAGTTCAATATCTCTCATCACCTGCCACTGTTCCGTTCGCCTTTCAACGACACCAACATGGGATTACACGCCTCCAAGAAAAGTTGCAAAGTAAATTGTCTTTTCCAGCCCCGAAGTCCATAACTCATCTCCGCCGTTTCATCGGCATAATCAACTACTACTGGCGTTTCATACCGAATTGCGCCATAACCCTGGCACCTTTGACGGATCTTTTGAAGTCAAAGACCAAGTCGCTTCAACTTTCACCCCGTACTCTTGAAGCATTCGAGGCAGCCAAAAAAGCACTCGCAGATTTCCCCCTGCTTCATCATCTGTACACTGATGCTGTTACACAGCTTATGCTGACCACCGATGCCTCAAGCATTGCATTCGGCGCAGTTTGCAGCAATAGGTCCATGGACAGTTGCAGCCGCTATTCTTCTTCTCCCAGAAGCTTCAGCCAGTGCAGACTCGCTTAAGTACTTTCTCTCGCTGTTCAGTTTCTAGCAACGTCTCTCTGTTTTCAGAGGGACTAGAAACATCTGATCCATTTAACTAATTCTTGCGCCTTATGTTACTGTGTCGCTGAAAATGGAGCTCGACGTTTCAATTGATAACCATTAGAATGTCATCATGACTGATTATTAACCTGGTACTTGTGGGCTCTTGGCCGAACTTGTGCGTTTTTAAAATTTTATCAATTTTCAAATTTTGTTTGAACTTGAAATTCAACCACTTCCGCTTCCGGCCATGGGCTCCTCGTCAGCAAATTCCCTGCTTAAAACTCTCCAGAGTTCAATATCTCTCCTCACCTGCCACTGTTCCGTTCGCCATTCAACGACACCAACATGGGATTACTTGCCTTTCAGAGAAGTTGCAAAGTAAATTGTCTTTTCCAGCCCCGAAGTCCATAACTCATCTCCGCCGTTTCATCGGCATAATCAACTACTACCGGCGTTTCATACCGAATTGCGCCGTAACCCTGGCGCCCTTGACGTATCTTTTGAAGTCAATGACCATGTCGCTTCAACCTTCACCCCATACTCTTAAAGCAATCGAGGCAGCCAAGAAACCACTCGCAGATTTCACCCTGCTATATCATCTGTGCACCGATGCTGATACACAGCTTATGCTGACCACCGATGCCTCAAGCATTGCGGTCGGCGCAGTTCTGCAGCAATAGGTCCATGGACAGTCTTAACCGCTAGCCTTTTTCTCCCAGAAGCTTCAGCCAGTGCAGACTCGCTGTAGTAATTTTTATCGCTGTACAGTTTCTGGCAACGACTCTCTGATTTCAGAGGGACTAGAAACTTCTGCTCTATTTAAATAATTCTTGCGTCTTATGTTACTGAGTCGCTGAAAATGGAGTTCTGCGTTTCAATTGATAACCATTATAATGTCATCATGACTGATTATTAACCTGGTACTTGTATGCTCTTGGCCCAACTTGTGCGTTGTTAAAATTTTATCAATTTTCAAATTTTGTTTGAACGTGAAATACAACCACTTCCGCTTCCGACCATCGGCTCCTCGCAAGCAAATTCCCTGTTTACAACTCTCTTAAGTTCAATATCTCTCCTCACCTGCCACTGTTTCGTTCGCCCTTCAAAGACACCAACATGGGATCACACGCCTCCCAGAGAAGTTGCAAAGCGAATTGTCTTTTCCAGCCGCGAATTCCATAACTCAGCTCCGCCGTTTCATCGGCATAATCAACTACTACCGGCGTTTCATACCGAATTGCGCCGTAACCCTGGCACCTTTGACGGATCTTTTGAAGTCAAAGACCAATTCGCTTCCACTTTCACCCCGTACTTCTGAAGCAATCGAGGCAGCCAAGAACGCACTCGCAGATTTTCCCCAGCTTCATCATCTGTACACCGATGCTGATACACAGCTTATGCTGACCACCGATGCCTCAAGCATTGCGGTCGGCGCAGTTCTGCAGCAATAGGTCCACGGACAGTTGCAGCCACTAGCCTTCTTCTCCCAGAAGCTTCGGCCAGTGCAGACTCGCTTTAGTACTTTCTCTCGCTGTAAAGTTTCTAGCAACGACTCTCTGTTTTCAGAGGGACTAGAAACTTCTGATCCATTTAGTTAATTCTTGCATCTTATGTTACTGTGTCACTGAAAATGGAGCTCTACGTTTCAATTGATAACTATTTAAATATCATAATGACTGATTATTAACCTGGTACTTGTGGGCTCTTGGCCCAACTTGTGCGTTGTTAAAATTTTATCAATTTTCAAATTTTGTTTGAACTTGAAATACAACCACTTCCGCTTCCGACCATGGGCACCTCGCAAGCAAATTCCCTGCTTACAACTCTCCACAGTTCAATATCTCTCCTCACCTGCCACTGTTCCGTTCGCCCTTAAACGACACCAACATGGGATCACACGCCTCCCAGAGAAGTTGCAAAGCGAATTGTCTTTTCCAGCCCCGAAGTCCATAACTCATCTCCGCCGTTTCATCGGCATAATCAACTACTACCGGCGTTTCATACCGAATTGCGCCGAAACCCTGGCACCCTTGACGTATCTTTTGAAGACAATGACCATGTCGCTTCATTTTTCACCCCATACTCTTAAAGCAATCGAGGCAGCCAAGAAAGCACTCGCAGATTTCACCCTGCTTCATCATCTGTGCACCGATGCTGATACAGAGCTTATGCTGACCACCGATGCCTCAAGCATTGCGGTCGGCGCGGTTCTGCAGCAATAGGTCCATGGACAGTTGCAGCCGCTAGCCTTTTTCTCCCAGAAGCTTCAGCCAGTGCAGACTCGCTGTAGTAATTTTTATCGCTGTACAGTTTCTGGCAACGACTCTCTGTTTTCAGAGGGACTAGAAGCTTCTGATCTATTTAAATAATTCTTGCGTCTTATGTTACTAAGTCGCTGAAAATGGAGTTCTGCGTTTCAATTGATAACCATTATAATGTCATCATGACTGATTATTAACCTGGTACTTGTATGCTCTTGGCCCAACTTGTGCGTTGTTAAAATTTTATCAATTTTCAAATTTTGTTTGAACGTGAAATACAACCAGTTCCGCTTCCGACCATGGGCTCCTCGCAAGCAAATTCCCTGCTTACAACTCTCAACAGTTCAATATCTCTCCTCACCTGCCATTGTTCCGTTCGCCCTTCAACGACACCAACATGGGATCACACGCCTCCCAGAGAAGTTGCAAAGCGAATTGTCTTTTCCAGCCCCGAAGTCCATAACTCATCTCCGCCGTTTCATCGGCATAATCAACTACTACCGGCGTTTCATACCGAATTGCGCCGAAACCCTGGCACCCTTGACGTATCTTTTGAAGTCAATGACCATGTCGCTTCATTTTTCACCCCATACTCTTAAAGCAATCGAGGCAGCCGAGAAAGCACTCGCAGATTTTCCCCTGCTTCTTCATCTGTACACCGATGCTGATACACAGCTTATGCTGACCACCGATGCCTCAAGCATTGCGGTCAGTGCAGTTCTGCAGCAATAGGTCCATGGACAGTTGCAGCCGCTAGCCTTCTTCTCCCAGAAGCTTCAGCCAGTGCAGACTCGCCTAAGTTCTTTCTCTCGCTGAACAGTTTCTGGCAACGACTCTCTGTTTTCAGAGGGACTAGAAACTCCTGATGCATATAACTTATTCTTGCGTCTTATGCTACTGTGTCGCTGAAAATGGAGCTCTTCGTTTAAATTGATAACTATTTGAATATCATAATGACTGATTATTAACCTGGTACTTGAGGGCTCTTGGCCCAACTTGTGCGTTGTTAAAATTTTATCAATTTTCACATTTTGTTTGAAATTGAAATACAACCACTTCCGCTTCCGACCATGGGCTCCTTGGCAGCCAATTCCCAGCTTACAACTCTCCAGAGTTCAATATCTCCCCTCACCTGCCACTGTTCCGTTTGCCCTTTAAGTACACCAACATGGGATCACACGCCTCCCAGAGAAGTTGCAAAGCGAATTGTCTTTTCCAGCCCCGAAGTCCATTACTCATCTCCGCCGTTTCATCGGCATAATCAACTACTACCGGCGTTTCATACCGAATTGAGCCGTAACCCTGACAACTTTGACGGATCTTTTGATGTCAAAGACCAAGTCGCTTCAACTTTCACCCCGTACTCTTGAAGCATTCGAGGCAGCCAAGAAAGCACTCGCAGATTTCCCCCTGCTTCATCATTTGTACACCGATGCTGATAACCAGCTTATGCTGACCACCGATGCCTCACGCATTGCAGTCGGCGCAGTTCTGCAGCAATAGGTCCATGGACAGTTGCAGCCGCTTGCCTTCTTCTCCCAGAAGCTTCAGCCAGTGCAGATTCGCTTTAGTAACTTCTCTCGCTGTAAAGTTTCTAGCAACGACTCTGTTTTCAGAGGGACTAGAAACTTCTGATCCATTTAACAAATTATTGCGTCTTATGTTACTGTGTCGCTGAAAATGGAGCTCTACGTTTCAATTGATAACCATTTGAATGTCATCATGACTGATTATTAACCTGGTACTCGTGAGCTCTTAGGCCAACTTGTGCGTTGTTAAAATGTTATCAATTTTCAAATTTTGTTTGAACTTGAAATACAACCACATCCGCTTCCGACCATGGGCTCCTCGCCAGCAAATCCCTTGCTTACAACTCTCCAGAATTCAATATCTCTCCTCACCTGCCACTGTTCCATTTGCACTTCAAGGACACCAACATGGGATCACACGCCTCCCAGAGAAGTTGCAAAGCAAATTGTCTTTTCCAGCCCCGAAGTCCATAACTCATCTCCGCCGTTTCATCGGCATAATCAACTACTACTGGCGTTTCATACCGAATTGCGCCGTAACCCTGGCACCTTTGACGGATCTTTTGTAGTCAATGACCAATTCGCTTCAACTTTCACCCCGTACTGTTGAAGCATTCGAGGCAGACAAGAAAGCACTCGCAGATTTCCCCATGCTTCACCATCTGTACACCGATGCTGATACACAGCTTATGCTGACCACCGATGCCTCAAGCATTCCGGTCGGCGCAGTTCTGCAGCAATAGGTCCATGGACAGTTGCAGCCACTAGCCGTCTTCTCCCAGAAGCTTCAGCCTGTGCAGACTCGCTTAAGTACTTTCTCTCGCTGTACAGTTTCCGGCAACGACTCTCTGTTTTCAGAGGGACTAAAAACTTCTGATCCATTTAACTAATTCTTGCGTCTTTTGTTACTGTGTCGCTGAAAATGGAGCTCTACGTTTCAATTGATAACCATTTGAATATCATCATGACTGATTATTAGCCTGGTACTTAAGGGATCTTGGCCCAACTTGTGCGTTGTTAAAATTTTATCAATTTTCAAATTTTGTTCGAACTTGAAATACAACCACTTCCGCTTCCGACCATGGGCTCCTCACAAGCAAATTCCCTGCTTACAACTCTCCAGGGTTCAATATCTCTCCTCGCCTGCCACTGTTCCGTTCGCCCTTCAAGGACACCAACATATGATCACACGCCTCCCAGAGAAGTTGCAAAGCGAATTGTCTTTTCCAGCCCCGAAGTCCATAACTCATCTCCGCCGTTTCATCGGCATAATCAACTAATACCGTCGTTTCATACCGAATTGCGCCGTAACCCTGGCACCTTTGACGGATCTTTTGAAGTCAATGACCAAGTCGCTTCAACTTTCACCCCGTACTGTTGAAGCATTCGAGGCAGACAAGAAAGCACTCGCAGATTTCCCCCTGCTTCTTCATCTGTACACCGATGCTGATACACAGCTTATGCTGACCACCGATGCCTCAAGCATTGCGGTCGGCGCAGTTCTATAGCAATAGGTCCATGGACAGTTGCAGCCACTAGCCGTCTTCTCCCAGAAGCTTCAGCCAGTGCAGACTCGCTAAAGTACTTTCTCTCGCTGTACAGTTTCCGGCAACGACTCTCTGTTTTCAGAGGGACTAAAAACTTCTGATCCATTTAACTAATTCTTGCGTCTTTTGTTACTGTGTCGCTGAAAATGGAGCTCTACGTTTCAATTGATAACTATTTGAATATCATCATGACTGATTATTAACCTGGTACTTGAGGGCTCTTGGCCCAACTTGTGCGTTGTTAAAATTTTTATCAATTTTCAAATTTTGTTTGAACTTGAAATACAACCACTTCCGCTTCCGACCATGGGCTCCTCACAAGCAAATTCCCTGCTTACAACTCTCCAGAGTTCAATATCTCTCCTCACCTGCCACTCTTCCGTTCGCCCTTCAAGGACACCAACATATGATCACACGCCTCCCAGAGAAGTTGCAAAGCGAATTTTCTTTTCCAGCCCCGAAGTCCATAACTCATCTCCACCGTTTCATCGGCATAATCAACCACTACCGGCGTTTCATACCGAATTGCGCCGTAACCCTGGCACCTTTGACGGATATTTTGAAGTCAAAGACCAGGTCGCTTCAACTTTCACCCCGTTCTATTGAAGCATTCGAGGCAGCCAAGAAAGCACTCGCAGATTTCCCCCTGCTTCATCATTTGTACACCGATGCTGATACACAGCTTATGCTGACCACTGATGCCTCACGCATTGCAGTCGGCGCAGTTCTGCAGCAATAGGTCCATGGACAGTTGCAGCCGCTAGCCTTCTTCTCCCAGAAGCTTCAGCCAGTGCAGACTCGCCTAAGTTCTTTCTCTCGCTGTACAGTTTCTGGCAACGACTCTCTGTTTTCAGAGGGACTAGATACTTCTGATCCATTTAACTTATTCTTGCGTCTTATGCTACTGTGTCGCTGAAAATGGAGCTCTACGTTTCAGTTGATTACCATTTGAATGTCATCATGACTGACTATTAACCTGGTACTTGAGGGCTCTTGGCCCAACTTGTGCGTTGTTAAAATTTTATCAATTTTCAAATTTTGTTTGAACTTGAAATTCAACCACTTCCGCTTCCGACCATGGGCTCCTCGCAAGCAAATTCCCTGCTTACAACTCTCCTGAGTTCAATATCTCTCCTCACCTGCCACTGTTCCGTTCGCCCTTCAACGACACCAACATGGGATCACACGCCTCCCAGAGAAGTTGCAAAGCGAATTGTCTTTTCCAGCCCCGAAGTCCATAACTCATCTCCGCCGTTTCATCGGCATAATCAACTAATACCGGCGTTTCATACCGAATTGCGCCGTAACCATGGCACCTTTGACGGATCTTTTGAAGTCAATGACCAAGTCGCTTCAACTTACACCCCGTGCTCTTGACGCATTCGAGGCAGACAAGAAAGCACTCGCAGATTTCCCCCTGCTTCATCATCTGTACACCGATGCTGATACACAGCTTATGCTGACCACCGATGCCTCAAGCATTGCGGTCGGCGCAGTTCTGCAGCAATAGGTCCATGGACAGTTGCAGCCGCTAGCCTTCTTCTCCCAGAAGCTTCAGCCAGTGCAGACTCGCCTTAGTTCTTTCTCTCGCTGTACAGTTTCTGGCAACGACTCTCTGTTTTCAGAGGGACTAGATACTTCTGATCCATTTAACTAATTATAATAATATGTTTATTATGCCAGTTTACAGGCAATTGTAAAGAGTTGGTAATGCACCTCTTGGGCGCCTTCCAACACCTCGAAGACCGGAAAAAACCTAAAACAAACTCCTTATGTTGCAGCCAGTATTGGTTTTGTTTCAGGTTTTTTGTTTCGTCAATACTGGGCGAGATCAGGAGTTTGTTTCAAGTGAAAAAAACCTGCCTTCAAAGGTATGATACAAACGGAATAAATGTACAGTTGTAAGCTGAGTTGACTCATCAGCAGGAGAACTGTTTCATATCGATAAAAAAAACATTAGTTCCAGACGGAGAGGGTTGGCACAAGAACACAGTGTTCTCAGTCTTTCATCAATGGTTGTCGGCAAAAGTTGCGAGCTATCGGCTGAAGGGTTAGCAGACTGCGGGTTGCTGCTTCAGCCGCATTATCTTCAGCAGTGAAGCCTGGCGGGGTTCAAAGTCCACGAACGCCATCAGAGTGAAAGAGAGATTCCACCGAGTCAGCACCCAAAATTCGGGAAAGTTGTCCTGAATGTAGAAAACTAGTTACAGCTCTCTTAAACATAGGGTAGTTTTGCTGGGTTTTAATACTTTTGGGCAGCTTATTCCAGATTGATATGGCATTTACTGAAAAGAATTGCCGGTACTTAACTGTGCGTGCCATAGGAAGAAATAAAAATACGTCTCGATGACTGGCGCGTCGAGAGTGCTCAAGCTGCCTTATTGTACTAAGAGGATTAAAGGTTTGACCATTCAAAAGTTTAAACAGTAAAAATAGACCCTTCTGCAATCGACGAAGCCATAGGGGATCCAGCTTTATAAGTTCGCACCTTTGTTGGTAGGTTAAGTTACGGTGTTCTGTAGTGAAAACTCTTCTAGTGAAGAAGTGCTGCACCGATTCTATTTTCTTCCGTTCACTAGTGCGCAGAAGACTGAACAGAGGCGAGCAGTATTCAAGACTTGGTCTCACGTACATATTATAAAGGCTAGTTCTAACATTGATAGTCTTAAAATTTCTAAGGATAAATCCGGTTGTTCGGCGTGCTTTCGAGACTATCAGGGCACAGTGCTCTGACAAATTGAGACTATTAGAGTAGGATATGCCCAAATCCTTGATAACTGCTGGAACATTTAGTTCGTGGCCGTCAATGCTTAATTCCGGTTGATGATCGTCGCCAACAACCATAACGGAACATTTTTGCCATGAAAGGGTGAGGCGCCATGTGCAACACCACTGGGCGAAGGCCTGAAGATCCTTTTTTATCAGCTCGAGCACGATGTTGCGATCTGCCGGTTTATATCGATAAGCGACTTTTAAATCATCAGCGTACATGAAGGGTCTGCCATACTGAAAACAATCTGAAACGTCGTTGACAAAAAGGCAAAATAGGAGCGGACCCAGTACACTACCCTGTATAACTCCACTCCTCACATGCGTGGGGTTGGAGATAACATTGGAAATTTTTACTCGTTGTGTGCGAGCATCCAAATAGGAAGATATGAAGTTCAGAGGCTTGCTACCTATGCCGAAGGAGGCCAGTTTCAGAAGGAGGAGGTTATGATCGACCCGATCAAAGGCCTTAGTAAAATCAAAATAGACGCTATAAGTGGCAAAACCACTGTCTCTAGATTGCAGCACATAATCAAAGAAAGAGAGCTGGCAGGTGTCACAAGATCGTTTCTCGAGAAAGCCATGTTGAGCTGTACTGAGCAGGTTGTTCTCTGTCAAGTGACGCATCATCTTTTCTTTGATTAAGGTCTCCAAGATCTTAGATGCTGCGGGAAGTGTATTTATTGGCCTAAAGTTGTCGAATGATGTCGATCGGCCGTGCTTGCGGATAGGCATTATGTGCGATTCCTTCCACAACGAAGGAAAGGTTTCGCTCTCAAGAGCAAGATTAAATACCTTACAAAGAATAGACGGAAAGATATCATTCGCTTCAGCTTTTAGAAGGCTAACTGGGACGCCATCTGGTCCTGGACTATAGGATTGACGATAACGACGAATGGCTACAGTCACATCCCAGACGGTAAAACTTATGGTTTCGAGTATGGCACCCGTCCAAGCCTGGATAACCGGAGGTACAGCGAACGAGCTTTCACTAAACGTTTTGGATAGGAACGCATTGAAGCTATCGGCGGTCAACTTAGCGTCAGCTATGGGGTTTCCTAAAGCATCTCTAAGTATGGGGTGCTGCGTTTTCATCTGCGCTTTTACTGTACGCGAAAAGAGTTTCGCAACATTAAGGGAAGGATTTTCAGCGAAGTGAGCCTCATCTGCTATCTGTTTTTCTTCGGAGAGCTTCTTAGCCTGCTCAAAGATCAGTGTGATCAAGGGCAGAACGGAAGTGTCGTTCAGCCGATGCAAACGACGAGAGAGTTTACGCAGCCTACGACGGAAAGACAGAGGAAGGTACACTTATTCCTTGACATGTATTACTTTCTTACGGGGGACAAAGTGGAGGATGAGTGGATCCAACACTTTGTACAGTGCATCGGTACAAACATTTACATCCAAACATTGGAAAAATTCAGACCAGTCGAGAGCGTTTAGATGTGCCAGTAGGTCAGCCGTGTTTGCTGATCGGAAGTCATGATAAATACTATACTTTTGGGAAAATGTTTTATCCGCCTCCAGTTCTAGTTCACTAACAACTGTAAGATGGTCTGAACTCCCAAGTGCGTCTAAGGATAACACTGAAAGTGGTTCGCATCCCCTACAAAAAATTAGGTCGAGTATGTTTGCTCCTCGAGTGGGAAAATCGACTACCTGATCCCACATGCCGATATCTATTGCCTCAAGTAAGTTCTCGTACTTTGAAGGACCGGATGGTGGAAACCACTGCACGTCAGGAAGGTTAAAATC
>JAYGXS010001362.1:0-14298 GCA_036362985.1 Ligula intestinalis
TCGACATTTTTCACATTCGAAAGTAATTCTGTAACAAGTTACCGACGTTTTAGCCGTCCCGCTGGGGAGTATTCCGGCTAAAATAAAACAACATCTTTATGCGAGTGACGAAGGTTAAGGGTTAAATGAGTTAAACCCTAGCAACTGCGATCTTCAGACCATGGTTCCTTAGGAAAAAAGAAGTCGGTGGAGGCCAGAGTAGCAGGATTAGTTTATTCTGTATAGAGACGAAAGGAGAATAAGCAGGCAGAAGTTTAACTTCGCAGCGCATGACCAGCTAGGAGGCTAGCTGGGTCGTAAGTGCCGGTTTAGCAGCAGGCATCCCAGCGGCCAGCGGTCATTGACTGGATCGGCCTACGCGTGCATGTGTGTTATTCGTTGCCAGGCCCGGGGGCCAGCTTCGCGGCATCTGTGATTGGCTGCTCCCAGAAATCGAGAACAGTGGCAGTGAGATTTGGCAAGGTTCACGTCGACGCAAGCCCGTCACGACAGGCTCATCGCTGTAAACTAATTCACGCGTAATTCATTGTCCCCCCGCCAACCCTTCTGTGTGGTATGTGATGGATATCGTCGGGACCGCTAGTCTAGCTGTCCATGTTCATGGGTGTACCACTTCTCGATTTGTGTTTAATCCAATTTAAGCTCTAATTGTTGAGATAAAGAACTGAATTTAGTCACAAGAGACAATCGATTTTCACTATCTGTGTAGGCCTGATAACCGTTTACTGTAGTAAGTACTGTTTGCTGCAGCTGCATCCGGTTACCCTGGTGTTGTCTTGCCATTGGGCCTAGCAAGAAGATGGACGAGAGCATGCAACAGTACAACGGAAGCCTGCCATACTTCTCACACTACTTTGCATGAAACTCACTGTCCTGCGCTGTGGGGGGCACAGGGTGGACATCATCGGTCGCGACTGTCAAACTAACATTTATGAAGGAAATGCTTGAGATAAGAGCTACTGCCGTTTCGCGCCTGCTTTTGAACCGAATGTTTATCTAGCAGGTTTGAATATATTTCAACCAGCGCGGAACTGTCCTTTTAACTGATTTTTGAGAGAGCTATTCCAGCTCGGCCGATAGAACCTCACTATTGGATGCGTGACTTTGCATTTCTCTATTGGAAGCGTTACCCAAACCGCGGTGTTAAGAATGACCACGGGGATGAAGACTAGACTAGTCTATACCATATTAACTAATATGAACGTTTATCAGTTTATCTAACCCACGGGCGAACCTAGGCATTCCCATAAATCACGTTATTTTTGTGCAGTCACAAAGAACAGTCGCTCCCTTCCCAAACCGAAGTTCGGGTGATGAAAGAATCTGAATAGAGGAAGAAAAGTTAATTTTAGTAGTAGTAGTAGTAGTAGCAGTAGTAGTAGTAGTAGTAGTAGTAGTAGTAGTAGTAGTAGAAGAAGTGGTAGTAGTAGTAGTAGTAGTAGTAGTAGTAGTAATAGCAGCGTTAGCAGTAGTACTAGTAATTTTAGTAAATAAAGATTATTTATATTGCAATGTTCACTTATTCAAATTTTTTAACATTTATTACAGTATGTATACAGTAGTCACCGGCTATTAAGCCCACCTCGGGCCCAGACCAAATTGGGCTTAATAAACGGTGGGCTTATTAACCGTGGGCTTAATAGCCGGCGACTACTGTATTGTGGAAGGAAAGAGGATATGATAATTGACAGATGTTATCTTACATCGAATCCTTGGTGCTCCGCTTACACTGATTGCTTAGCATTTCTAAAAGGACCTTTAATGAATAACTAGACACGATACTGTTTTAATGTGGAGCATATCTCACATCCACTGCAAACATTTCTGAGCTATATATGCTACCTTTTAATAGAACGAAGGAATTTATAATTTTTCTTTCATGAAAAGCATACGAATGATAGTTTTCAATCTCTTAACGAAAATGCAATGGCAGATCAAACTAAAATTTATTGGAAATTTGAAAAAAATTCTTTTTAATCGAAGGCTGTCGTCTCTTCGAGTGCAACATTTAAAGGAGATGTGTCTTACTACTAGGTGAGTAGAAGACAGGATATTTCTGAGCATGTTTTCTATACAAGGTGTTAACAGTTATTTGGTCATAAAAAACCTGTGGCAAAATCCACACTACTTAAGAGGTCACATTTATTGCGTTCTGGTTTTGCAGGTGTTTGAAAATGAGCATATTCAAAAGTCGGCATACTGGGGTGACTGAAATTTTCCGGGACTCTGCTGCATAATAATTAGTATTACGATCCCACTTAAATAATAACTCCGCATGGAAACGGTTACGTATTGGTGGACTGCCTATGTGCATTAGAGCTGAGCAAGTAACTCAAACCAAGTGTGATTGAATTCATGTCGAACGATGAGCCTCGTAGCTCAATGGTAGAGTGTTGGCTGCGTAAAAGCCTTCCCTGCTGTGCGGTTTCGACTCACACCGAGGCCTCGAATTTCTCACAACTGGGAACAGTCATGGTTTTGCATCTTTTTCCACCTTAGTAAACGGGGGTCCTTGTGGGCGTTCTAATGTTTTAGTTTCGGTTAGACGGAAAAATGACGCTGGGTGTATAGTTAGATTTGGGGTTAATTTCGGGATTACCGTTAGTATTAAATCAGTAGGATTATAGTTAGACAATTAATGTTAGGCATGGATTTGTTCTTATCAAAATCTGACGATAATCCGAATGCTGCATTGAATCACCTCAGCCTACCTTTTACTCTTAACACTAACCGCACCAACTGGCTATCGAACCTAGACTAAGCGGTCACAGGATTTAAACTGATAACTTTTAACTACTATGAGCATAATAAGTAGCCAAAATATGAAAAATGTGCCCTGACAGCCGTCTCTTACACACTGGACCTCACACATTCAAATGGTCACTTATACTACACAGCACTCATCGTCAGCTATGTAGACCACTACATAAACATGGAACGCAAGGGTGTTCGCCTGCGTTTGGACGGGTGTTTGGACCATTTCTCCTTTTATTTAAGTCCCTTGCCTTTTCTGAGTACAGCGTAGCACCCGGTATTTCGACACAGTGGATTGAGAGCGAATTAGCTTCTTAGATACTCCAGCATACTATTCCCAACAAGTATTAACTATTTGTCTTTTCGGACAATGGAAGTTAAGTTTAGTGGAAGACAGTAGATCTACATGCGTTCTACATGGATCTTACTTTTGCTGCGACTAGTTTTATATACCATATAATTCGTACATAAAACACGTTATCTAACTATTCCATTTTCATATACTTGGCGAATAGATTAACTCTTGCCGTCAAACAGCAATGGAGCAGCAGAAAAATAACGCAAATGGTTGGAAGCTTAGATACGCTCGCTGTATTTGCCAGGGGAAATTCAACAGGAAGCAGTTACGGCATGGAGCTACGGATTGGTAAATGAGTGCTGCTATTAGCATGCATTCAGGAAATACCGTAAGTGATCGTAATTGCCTTCTCAATCACTGTAAACTTGTGTACCCTGATCTATTGCATATTTATTTGGTAAGCAAGCTATCAATTTCGTATTTTGTAAACGTTTCGATACCTTTTCCAGGAACTGGTTACATTCGGAGCGGGGAAGATCCCAGTATTGGCAAGATTAGTCTAGAGTTCTTTATTTGCCGCATTTTTTCGATAGACAGGAAGCCACAGGAAAAACGGTGGGAAGTAAGCTGATATTCCGTCACGGCATTGAGCCGCATTTCAACTACTCGTTGCTATACAGCCAGTCGCGGTATGACTATGTGTTTTTAATCGCAGAGAGCTTGACAAGTGGCAGGCAGCTGAACACATTTGCCGATCGATTCAAGCCTGGATTCCCATGCCTCGCGACCTCTTCCTTCTTGCTTATCCAATTATCCATTTGACTGCGAAAAACGGGTGTGGCTTTATACCAGAAATACCTTATTTGTCCGTGCTTATTGTTCGGTAGAAGAAACAGAATAAGACGATAGTGTGCGCTAGAATTAAGACTATTTAACAGATAATGCTATCATGGGGCAATGTGGCCACTAGTTTATTAATAAACCAGACAACTCGTCTTCGTTTGCAGTGTCCTAAATGATGGAACCCAGGAACGGCTCGATGACTGGCCAACTTAAACTTTTATACTGTTCTTTTGTTTTTGCCGTAAATGACTATATCGACAGGTGTTAAGGCTAAGAAGGTTAACCCTAACAGCCACGATATTCCAGGCCCATGGTTCCTTTAGGTGAAGAGCGAAGACGCTGGGAAAGCCAGATTGTTAGGAATAATATACTCTGCAGAAGGACAGGAGAATAGATGGGAAGAGTTTTAAATCTCGGATGACCGCCGTCCGGCTGCCAGGGCGTCAATTCCGGAATGACTAGAGTATCGGGAATCGCCGGCGCATGCTTTCTTACGACGGCCAGTCAGGTGGTTGATGTCTAGACTAGGTCTTTGGGTGACCTTGAGATGGGCGAAGGCTGGTTTGAAGTACGCGTGACTGCTGGATACAGAGTCAGAGAAGACAAATTACAAAGCAGCTTGCGAAAACGATAGATGAGAGTCGGGTGTCAGGTTAATACCACGAGCAGCAGCCCCAGGCGCACGGAACGACCTCCCACTCCCTTACAGTATGTCACCTCACTAAATACCTCCTTACTATCCAACGTGTCAGTGGAACTATCGCAGAGGGTTGAGTTAATGGGTTGACCCTTGCCACTGCGATCTTCCGGCTCAGTTCCTCGTGGGAAGGAGAAAAGGTGAGAGGTCAGATGGTAGGAATTGTTTATTGTAAACAGAAGAAGTAAAGAATAGGTAGGAGGCAAATGACCATCGGATGAGCCCGCAACCGCGGGCCAAAGGGCCGCGTCGGAAGTGAAGTGAGTGTGGAAATCGTCACAAACGTCTAGAGTGGTCTTTGTTTGGGTCAACCTTGAAATTTGATTGGCCAGGCTGGAGTAAGCAGAAACACCCGTAATTGGTTGTCCCAGAGGCCGACATCAGTGCATGTGCACTCGCTAGCAGCAGTGAGTGTTCACGTGTTCAGGCTTCATCAATTACTCCACTGTTAAAATACGCAGCCATGTTATTGCCTCTGATGATGAATCTGCGACGGAATCCGAAACGTCAGGAAAATACAGTTCTTGTCGTAGCTATCACATCTATTTTTTTCTCAAACAAATACACTGTTGTCCCCCAAAGTGCTCGGGTTTCCTTGCTGGACTCTTTCACGATATGGTCCTAAATATCGTCCAGGCAATCTGCAGAGATCTAAAAAGCCAATTCTCTGTGTTTTACAGGTGATAATATGTCTCGAATAGACCCTTACCAAGTTTCTACTGTGTGAACACGTGGAATGGTTATGGGGTTTCCATGTTATAGGACCCTTATTCAAACACCCACGGCCTTTGGATGTAGGTGTTGGTTGATTGAGAGATAAAACCGTAAGTCCTGCAGATTATAGCCAATAGAAGGATAAAAAATAAATGCGAAGGAAGGGCCCGACCACATTACTTATCTCAATTCTTTTGACGCAGTGGAAGTATGATGAAGAATAGTAAAATCTTGCGAATGGTCTCAGCATCCTCTAATACAGTCTCCCCGTCTGATATGAAAAAGTTATATGAATGAGTCTTTTTGGTAACGTATGCTATCTCCTTTAGTCAGTATGAGTATATTTGGGGAGGATATAGGTGGGTTGCCTTTGAGTTCCCGATTTGTGCATGTGGGTTGTGGTATTAATAAAACAGTATCATAATACAGAAAAAGAGGATGCGATCGCTGGAGCAAGTTTTTTATTTTCCTGACGTCTCGGATTCCGTCGGGAATCCTTAATCATAGGTGATGATAACATAGTCATAGTCATGAGCAGGCATGTGTTGAAAGTCCGCTGCAGGTCGAAGCAAAGGAGAATGTTCATAAGCCGCAGAGAATATGGCCGCCAGGTTCGGCAGATGCGAGCGCTGATGGGGCCATCACGGTATGCAGAGAGCCAAGTAGGGGAGACCACGGCTTTCTTTGCGTGGGAATCATGGTGAGAGCTATAGGTTTTCATAAATACAAATATTATATAAATGTTACTGAAATGTAATTAGTAGTATTAAAGTTTTGCGTAGTCGTCTTTATTGTGTAGAGAGGATTTTGATACCGGGGCAAGTTTTGTAGCTTGTCATTTGTATGAAAGGTGTAAACCGGAACACAGCAACACCCTCCGAAGCTTAGGGGCTCATTCATCGTGACTGCATTATTTAAGTCACTAGGACGCAGCTTCCATATGGTGATGATCCTGGGAACCTTTGCAATGCCCCCCGTTGGAACCCCCTTTTTTCTCCTAAATCGCACGCATTACCCCCACAAGAGCGACAGTTTTTCTCCTAAAAATCCCGGAGGAGTTTTTTCACTGCCTGCTCCTATTTTTATCCTATTACACAGGACAACTGGCCCCGCCAACAGTCTGATAAACAAATTTTCTGCTACCACTGCACATATGTACAAATAGGGCACTCAAAGGAATTTTTCCTACATATCCCTCAATATACTGATATTGATACTAGAGTCGGTGAATGGCCGATCAGAGCGTAAGTTACTTCGGCTCGTAAAAAGAGACCTACATTACTAACACTTTTCAAGGATGTCAGACCTGTTCTGCAGAGCGAAATAATGAATGTCGCTAAATGGTGAGAAGCTATCTCGAAGGTAGCCAAGTCAATGGTGTACCCTGTCGAGTGGACTTTCTTCGTCTTCGGTGAAAACTGCTTTCCGAAAATTTGTATGAATATTCTTCTCCAGATTTTTTGAAGACAATAATCTTCGTCTGAGGACGTTGTCACATGTACATCAACAGAAACTTTGAATAGGAAACTGAATCAGTATTGCAGTGAGCACCACAATAATATCAGGGTATGTACGCAGGACTGCCATTGCTACTAATGCTTAAAATAGTTCGTCTATCTGTACAGTTTTTAATATTTTATGTAGTTGTTTGATGTTCCCTTTTTCAAGTTATTGGTTCACCTCCGCCGCGTGAGGCAAATAGGGAGTTCCAAGTAGTACACCTGAGTTCCCTTCAATTAAATGAACTGAACAATCAAAATTTCGCCGATGCGTCAAATCCTGAATGTTCACCAATCACAGCATCCAACCGCATGACGTCATTATGACTCAATAGTCACAGCAGTATCAACCAATCACTGCATTAGGCTGAATTAATCACGTGCGTCCGCAGGACACCACGATTCTCGCGGCAAAAAACGGAAAGCAGGCGTTGCGCGTGGATCAAGACCAGGCCTGAACAAAGAAGAGCACATGCCGAGGGGGGAAAATCAGAAGAAGCAGATTTACGATTCTTTTGTTAGGTATATCTCGACAGCCGAGTCATCTTAAAAAGTTAATCATCTCGGCGCCAAATTCAGCAGCAAAAGTCCTAGGAGTTGAAAATCGGGAATTATGCAACTCACACCAGATGGCTCGGATATTGCTAAGGAAAAATCATGTTCAACGAAAGCCCAATCTTCTAAAAAGGCCAAGTATATATGTAGGCTGTCGACCAGTTATAAAGATAAACCTACCTTGCCAATACAATCCACTTTATTTATCACCAAAAGCCTAGTCCGTTGCAAGACTCCTCAAAACCCAGATATCACCTTAATAAAAATGGCAATGTTTAGAAGCTCCAAGTAGCACTAAAAAGGTAATGTCCCTAAAGTACCTACGCCAATTGCTGAGCCTCTGCAGTCGCTTACTTTCAATAAGTTCGATACGCACCCATCTGGAATTCACCTCAGAGCTCCACGTGCAAAAGCAAAACAATAGTGAATTTTTAGATCAAACTAAAATGATCCTAAGCGTCACAACGCATACGTACCCATAGCGGAGATTGCAAGCAGATATACGCGGTGGATCTTAACCCTTAAAGGCGTGTACGACGCTCACCCGCTGTACCACGAGCCGAAGATACAACTGTCCGGACATTGCATGGGCGCTTCGGGACTTGTTAAAACAAATTTGTATCTGCACAAACCGGTCTAGCTTTAAAGAAACCAAACGAATGTTGACATAATTTGTTTTTTAAAGTTTTAGAAATTGTACATCTGTGTAACTATTTTTGAAGGTATTCTTATATACACACGCTATTTTCAGCTGATCTTCTTGCCGGACTATCTTACAAAAAAGAAACCTTCGCCACATGTTTTATTGAGGAAAGGGCGACAAAATGAATTATATCTTTGAGTAATTTTACTTGTAGAGCTTCACCAGAGAGCAGTTTAGAACCAGCTTCAAATGGTTTATACCCTGTGTGCATTGCTTTCGCTCTAAATCAGTTTAGCCTTATTTGTTTATGCAAGTGTGGTAGCAAGGACACTTCTCACCCAAATTCATCTTTGCACTGAATGTGATTAAAATCCTTCGGGTTGAAAAACATGCTGTTCATTCATATACAGAAGGAATCGGATGGGTGTCCTTCAGTTTTTTTACAGTGTCTCCAGAAAGATAGCGCCTTTGTGCTGTGAGTGAACCTTCTATTTTTTCATTAATTCCATACTTTCACCGTCTAGGATCCCTTTTGATCACTTTCATCAGACGTATGGTCCCTGAAGCCCTCTCATCATGGGGGGGGGGACCGTTCATTTAAAGATTTCTCAAATACCCGCTCATATGAATTGGCGTCACGGACATGCGACATGACCATGTGAAGACCATTAGTGCCCTTATTAACTAATGCTCATGACTAGATGGTAACTCATGCTCGCCGCCTTTGCCAATGAACACTAGTATGCTCTTTTCTGTCTCTTGGAAACTGCAACAATCCTAATGCGTGTTGACTTCTGTCAATATAAGTATGGGCTGAGTAGGTTCATGTGGGGACAGAATGTGCGTGGGTAGTGCGGGTAACTTAAGCAATGGCGACGGTGGTGCTTCCAACACTGGTTTGCCAGTCGACGTGCGATGGATCCGCAAGCGATCGGTCAAACCGATGCGTGACGTGTATATGCGAAGACAATATCCTCAGGATAGTTTAATGGCCGGCGGTTTGGTCGCGTTATGGATTCTACTGTTGGCGACAACCTTGGTGGACAAATTTGGCAAAGTTGAAGATGAAAGAGTTGTTAGATCTGGCAGGCGGGCTTGGCATATTGAAATTGTGATAATTTCCGTGGTCCTGGGTACGCATATGGCCGACAAGGGCCTATAGCGTGCTAGGAATGGGAGTACAGAGTGCTGATATGCCGATGTACGGCAAGACTCGGTTTTACGTCAAATTTCTCAGAAATTGAGGTTAGATTTAAGGTTACTCTTGCTAGACTTAGAAACAAGCTACGGCTTAGGCATATGTTAGGGTAAGAACACGGGAATACTTATTCTCCCTTGAATTATACACAGACATCTTTGCTACTTGGATGGGCGTTCCTATTCAGATCTTCCGTACAGTAAGTAACCCTTACTGGCGAAAAAATTACGAGCCACATTTTGAAGACTTATGCTATATGGCCAGGATTTGCGCCAATCAGGGCGAGAATAAATGTTTCTGCAGCACAAAATATTGGCCCAATACATGCAAGGTAGTCCAATAAACAGAGGAAAGGGAGCCAGCATGAACCGAGGCTAAGTAAAATTATCCACAGGCTACCACCCAGTCCAGTTCGCGCCTTGACGTCCCGATTGGACAGGGGAAGGGGGTACCCAGACCCAGTATGTGATGAGGCCTGAGCGTCTGTGGGAGCCTACCTCGTTGACTCATGCCGGCTTCGTTGCCAAAAGCCGCGAAAGTGCAGTGGCTACGCGCGCCGGCTAAACTCCTACGCATTGTCTGCCTTTGTTTGCCGCACACTCGGCAAACATCGCGTGAGACAGGGACTCCCCCGCTGGTGTCTGTCCTTGGCGTTCACAAATCACCATCAAGGCCATCAGACAGACAAAAGTCTTCGGCAACTGACGTTGGAGTTACTCGGCCTTCGGCCTTGGCTCGAGACGGACGCGACGCTGCATTGCTCTCCCACGGTCCTGATGGTCAAACTCAACGCCAGGCCGAAACAACCACTTTTCTACTGACTATTCTCCTACTTGTTCTGTACAGAATATAACCTTCTCCTACTCTGGTTCTCCAAGACTTCTCTATCATCTCCTAAGGAACCGGGCCTGGAAGATCGCAGTAGGTAGGGTTCAACCGGCTAAGCCTTAACTCCTTTGCGATACGTCCGCTGTGGCGTTGATGCTCGCCATCTTGATGTCCGAGGGCGTCTGCCTCCACCGCAGAGTGACATTGTTCGACTCGGTGCGTATGGGGAAAGGCATTGGAGATTGGGAAGAACGCACGGAGGCACGCACACCCGCAGATCGTGGGCTCGCTGTTCCCCACACTTCGGAAAGTGCCATCTGGCTGTCACATCCTTTCACGCGTGCGTCAAGCTAGACGTCTGGCGAGTCCCCTTCCCCTGAAGGGATAAAGGGGCAGGCGAAGTGCCCCCCCCCCCTCGACCGCTCTTACGATCGCCCCAACGTTCGGCTGACGCGCGTCACCGAGTTCAGACAAAAGGCGAAGAGTCCTAAGGGTGACTCATATGGCTCCCGGACGGACACAAGCCCCTGGGCACACGGGCGGAGTTTGAGATTGAATTGATGAGTGAACCGCTCCCCCTCACGGCAGCTTGTAGCATTGGGTGCGAACGCGTGACAGTCTGCCGAAGATTAATCTCTCACTGGTTGTTGTCCTAAAGTGGTTGTTTCACGGGCGGGGTTAATCGGCGGAAAGTTATAAACATCTCTCACTTCTTATTGGCTACTGAGAGACCAATATAGTGATTCCCATTGATATATTTTGTAGCTTGGCCGAGCGCGCGTGAAAGTCCAAAAAGTTGGCAGCCTTAGGGGCAGGAATAAATTCCAGAGGCGCTCGGTCACCGAAACTCAAACTTGAAACAGAGCACTCTTGGGGAACACTTGGCTTTATGGACGACCACTATCTCGAGATATATTTTATAAGATGTCAAGTTCCCATTTTGGATGCTGTAACGGAGGTGGACTCTACCTCCCACTCTACCTCTTCTACTGAACTCGCAAAAGGACACGCCAAGAGACTGGTATAGACGAGGCTGACATTGATCAAGTAGTTTAAAGCATTTTTCCCCGGTAATAATTTGAAGCAAGACAGAATAGCAGAATTTATTCGCGCACATA
The DNA here is from genome assembly GCA_036362985.1 of Ligula intestinalis. Lineage (NCBI taxonomy): Eukaryota > Metazoa > Platyhelminthes > Cestoda > Diphyllobothriidea > Diphyllobothriidae > Ligula > Ligula intestinalis. The sequence continues at coordinate 11,148 of JAYGXS010001362.1, forward strand.
AATTTCGAGAGCGCTTTTCAGCCACTTCCGCCCCGTGCAAGTACATTGGCCGTACGCAAAGGCAATTAGCAACCAGGGCTGCTGAGCATTTGCCTACTTGGCTTTTAAAACAGGCGAACAAAGTACCACGTTCACCTATTACAAAACACTTACTAGACCGTGGTCATTCGGTTGACACTAACACATCTTTCCGCGTTCTTGTTCGAGCACGAACAAACCGAACCTTACATTACATGGAAGCATCCTACATACGGCGGGAGAAACCCGACCTATGTAAGCAACTAGACCATGTAGTCAATCTTCAATTGCCGTGGTGAATACATACCACACCTTTATTTTGTTCAATTTCCCCTTCCCCCACTTCTTTTAGTCCCAAGTTTAACAGTTGGCATAACTTTTGGCCACTTGCCACGTTGATAAAACCTTGCTTTTATCGATTTTGTGTGTTCTCTTAATATTTCGTTATTCATGCACGGAGCGGAAGCAGCTAAAAAGCGCTCTCGAAATTTATTCGCGCGAATAAATTCTGCTATTCTGCCTTGCTTCAAATTGCTCAAGTAGATTAAGGTGTTTTACCACGAATGCAGTGAGTCCGTGTACGAACGGATACTTCTTTACTTCTGGGTGTTTTTTACTGACGAGGGAAGAAACCAGCGAGCAGATATCCGGCTTCTTCAGTATTCACTCACTAACTCGCTTTGCATCGTAAAATTGAGTGCCTAGTACGAGAAGGAAGTGTGGCCCTACACCGAGACAGAAGTTGCCATGTACCAGAAGGCCATTATCTAAGTAAGCCTGCATATCATGCGCTAGTCTCACTAAACATTGCATACATACTTTCATTTAGTTTTCTGGGTAGTATCTGGGCTGAGATAAGACATCGAGGAAAGCGTAACGGGGTTTTAGAGCCGCGCAATCCTTGAGATTGCTGGATCAAAAGTTTAAGCAGTCAAGATTCTTCTCTTCAATTCAGAGAAAGAAGATCCAGCGTTAGCACGAATACAATTTGAATCAATGGGACTACGGCCTACAGGCATACTGCTTTGAAACTGGACAAGAATTTGCTGGAGGCCACAGCCTTATACGGGCTGAGCGCACGCAGTACCGGGAGACCGTGCCCTTACGCTTGAATTATAAGTTTACCGACGAGGACAATGAGGGCTACAATGGTCATTCCAGACTGATTAGCCATGCTCTCAGTGCAGGCTTGGTAAATTCGGGATTTACATCTAGATCATTGGCTCATTTGGCAATGAAAGAAACGCCATTTTTTAATGAACCAGGGGTTCATGGACCAGATGGTTGCGGTCGGGAATGTGGTTTTGCTGGTCGGATTTCCTATCCGAACACCAACTAAAGCAGCTCCCTTCGCAGACTGGCGCTAAAAATCTTCAACGTCACAGTCAGTCGCATAGTCTTTCTTATGTTCTATAGAGGGCGACTCGAAAAGGCTGTGAGAGAGTTTCTTTCGCTGAGTTATCCTGATTAAAGGACGAAAATAAGCATCGTCCTTATGCTTTGAGATTAAGAGTCTAAGTCCATGGACGCCGCATAGCCAGGAGTAATCCGTCTCACCACTCACACAAGAGCGGAGCATCATATTCATACGGCCTCTATAGAAATCAAACGCAGGAGATTTCTGAGCAACCCCTCCGCTTTGTGTGGAAACTTAGTGTGTTGTTTTGGGAGTCAGGTGATGTGTGGCACGCACAGAATGGTAGTTTAGCCCTGTTAGCCACTGAGGACGATCTCAGCATCAGCCGGTAGACCGGTCCGAAAATTGGAGTGGCGCCTGGGTAAGGGAAGAGGGAGAGTTGGATCGATATTAGAAATCCATTTCCAAGGCATTACAGCACATTTCTCACTATAACAAATCTGGTTGCCACTGGCGCTCATCACTCGCAAAGCGACTACTAATGTATACAGGAGGGGATTATCGACGTAGACAAGGGCAACTGGTGTGAAAATTTGTGGCCTATTAGCCAGCATCAGCTAGTTTCATCCAACTCCGCGTCTCTGAAACCCGAGGCTTACTCCTGGGTTCCTATGGTCGGGAAATTGATTCACGGACTCGTTGTTCTTTCGCTTGCCATAGGGTATTCATCAATCGCGTTGAGGGGGAGCGGGCTAGTAACCCAATTGTGCTTTGAGACATTTACGACAAGAATTAGATACACAGGCAGGGCAGTCTGACTAAAGTATGTCTGAGCCAGTGTTATTCCATTTTTGGGCTGAAAAACGGTGAAGCAGCTCCTTTGATGGACACGTCAACACCAATTTGATTTAAAGCCACCTTGTATGGGTCTTCTGGCTGGTAAGTCATTACCAAATAACTATCAGCTTACCAGAAGAGAGTACGCATTTGACGATTCCCAGTAGCTTCAGTTATCGATGATCACTCAGAAAATATGCACATCCCAGTATCACTCAAAGTTTATCGAGCTAAACTAAAAAGTAGGAGAATTCAGTCTTTAAGGATGGGCAATGCTCGCCTCCTCTGATAAACCGTGGAAAATACGTTTCTGGCGAGGAGTAGAGTTGGGCGTAATATAACGGAGAGTGGAAGTCATCCTGGTATTCCTGGAACCGATTTCTTAAACATCTAATCTTTTCAATGTACCGAGTAGACTCCTACAAGCGTTTACTGACTGCTACGCATGTTACATGTTCTGAACTAGTGTCCCTGTCCTTTTCAACAGTGGCCACTGGCCAGATCCAGACGTGTACCGACGAGGGAAGTCAGATAAGCGATCCCTACCAGGAGTTAAGGATGCTGTTGTGAAGCATGCCGATTCAGCTACTGACGCTTGAAAGTCTCTCTCGCCATAGTTCCATTCATACGCCGGCCGTCACTGACCACCTAAGGTCGTCGTTTTCCTCGCCAATTGTGATGCCCGAGCTGTCGTTTCTACGGCCTCATCCACCCGAATAATTATACCGTCTGTGAATGCAAGTGCGGATGGCCGGAGAGGCCTCAGTTGTCTGAATTCACCCTGTGATCCAGTTTTCGGTCTCGCCTGCCCACCCTAGTCCCGGCAACGAAACGTGTTCGCGTGCTGCATCGAATGCTTGACGCATGCACTGCGCCCCCAAATGTGCGTGCCCACGTGGCTCTTTGTCCGTAGTCTGGCCGCACAATGGACTGCGCTAC
>JAYGXS010001363.1:0-14298 GCA_036362985.1 Ligula intestinalis
TCGACATTTTTCACATTCGAAAGTAATTCTGTAACAAGTTACCGACGTTTTAGCCGTCCCGCTGGGGAGTATTCCGGCTAAAATAAAACAACATCTTTATGCGAGTGACGAAGGTTAAGGGTTAAATGAGTTAAACCCTAGCAACTGCGATCTTCAGACCATGGTTCCTTAGGAAAAAAGAAGTCGGTGGAGGCCAGAGTAGCAGGATTAGTTTATTCTGTATAGAGACGAAAGGAGAATAAGCAGGAAGAAGTTTAACTTCGCAGCGCATGACCAGCTAGGAGGCTAGCTGGGTCGTAAGTGCCGGTTTAGCAGCAGGCATCCCAGCGGCCAGCGGTCATTGTCTGGATCGGCCTACGCGTGCATGTGTGTTATTCGTTGCCAGGCCCGGGGGCCAGCTTCGCGGCATCTGTGATTGGCTGTTCCCAGAAATCGAGAACAGTGGCAGTGAGATTTGGCAAGGTTCACGTCGACGCAAGCCCGTCACGACAGGCTCATCACTGTAAACTAATTCACGCGTAATTCATTGTCCCCCCGCCAACCCTTCTGTGTGGTATGTGATGGATATCGTCGGGACCGCTAGTCTAGCTGTCCATGTTCATGGGTGTACCACTTCTCGATTTGTGTTTTATCCAATTTAAGCTCTAATTGTTGAGATAAAGAACTGAATTTAGTCACAAGAGACAATCGATTTTCACTATCTGTGTAGGCCTGATAACCGTTTACTGTAGTTAGTACTGTTTGCTGCAGCTGCATCCGGTTACCCTGGTGTTGTCTTGCCATTGGGCCTAGCAAGAAGATGGACGAGAGCATGCAACAGTGCAACGGAAGCCTGCCATACTTCTCACACTACTTTGCATGAAACTCACTGTCCTGCGCTGTGGGGGGCACAGGGTGGACATCATCGGTCGCGACTGTCAAACTAACATTTATGAAGGAAATGCTTGAGATAAGAGCTACTGCCGTTTCGCGCCTGCTTTTGAACCGAATGTTTATCTTGCAGGTTTGAATATATTTCAACCAGAGCCGAACTGTCCTTTTAACTGATTTTTGAGAGAGCTATTCCAGCTCGGCCGATAGAACCTTACTATTGGATGCGTGACTTTGCATTTTTATATTGGAAGCGTTACCAAAATCGCGGTGTTAAGAATGACCATGGGGATGAAAACTAGACTAGTCTATACCAAATTAACTAATATGAACGTTTATCAGTTTATCTAACCCACGGGCGAACCTAGGCTTTCCCATAAATCACGTTATTTTTGTGCAGTCACAAAGAACAGTCGCTCCCTTCCCAAACCGAAGTTCGGGTGATGAAAGAATCTGAATAGAGGAAGAAAAGTTAATTTTAGTAGTAGTAGTAGTAGTAGCAGTAGTAGTAGTAGTAGTAGTAGTAGTAGTAGTAGTAGTAGAAGAAGTGGTAGTAGTAGTAGTAGTAGTAGTAGTAGTAGTAATAGCAGCGTTAGCAGTAGTACTAGTAATTTTAGTAAATAAAGATTATTTATATTGCAATGTTCACTTATTCAAATTTTTTAACATTTATTACAGTATGTATACAGAAGTCACCGGCTATTAAGCCCACCTCGGGCCCAGACCAAATTGGGCTTAATGAACGGTGGGCTTATTAACCGTGGGCTTAATAGCCGGCGACTACTGTATTGTGGAAGGAAAGAGGATATGATAATTGACAGATGTTATCTTACATCGAATCCTTCGTGCTCCGCTTACACTGATTGCTTAGCATTTCTAAAAGGACCTTTAATGAATAACTAGACACGATACTGTTTTAATGTGGAGCATATCTCACATCCACTGCAAACATTTCTGAGCTATGTATGCTACCTTTTAATAGCACGAAGGAATTTATCATTTTTCTTTCATGAAAAGCATACGAATGATAGTTTTCAAACTCTTAACGAAAATGCAATGGCAGATCAAACTAAAATTTATTGGAAATTTGAAAAAAATTCTTTTTAATCGAAGGCTGTCGTCTCTTCGAGTGCAACATTTAAAGGAGATGTGTCTTACTACTAGGTGAGTAGAAGACAGGATATTTCTGAGCATGTTTTCTATACAAGGTGTTAACAGTTATTTGGTCATAAAAAACCTGTGGCAAAATCCACACTACTTAAGAGGTCATATTTATTGCGTTCTGGTTTTGCAGGTGTTTGAAAATGAGCATATTCAAAAGTCGGCATACTGGGATGACTGAAATTTTCCGGGACTCTGCTGCATAATAATTAGTATTACGATCCCACTTAAATAATAACTCCGCATCGAAACGGTTACGTATTGGTGGACTGCCTATGTGCAGTAGAGCTGAGCAAGTAACTCAAACCAAGTGTGATTGAATTCATGTCGAACGATGAGCCTCGTAGCTCAATGGTAGAGTGTTGGCTGCGTAAAAGCCTTCCCTGCTGTGCGGTTTCGACTCACACCGAGGCCTCGAATTTCTCACAACTCGGAACAGTCATGGTTTTGCATCTTTTTCCACCTTAGTAAACGGGGGGTCCTTGTGGGCGTTCTAATGTTTTAGTTTCGGTCAGACGGAAAAATGACGCTGGGTGTATAGTTAGATTTGGGGTTAATTTCGGGATTACCGTTAGTATTAAATCAGTAGGATTATAGTTAGACAATTAATATTAGGCATGGATTTGTTCTTATCAAAATCTGACGATAATCCGAATGCTGCATCGAATCACCTCAGCCTACCTTTTACTCTTAACACTAACCGCACCAACTGGCTATCGAACCTAGACTAAGCGGTCACAGGATTTAAACTGATAACTTTTAACTACTATGAGCATAATAAGTAGCCAAAATATGAAAAATGTGCCCTGACAGCCGTCTCTTACACACTGGACCTCACACATTCAAATGGTCACTTATACTACACAGCACTCATCGTCAGCTATGTAGACCACTACATAAACGTGGAACGCAAGGGTGTTCGCCTGCGTTTGGACGGGTGTTTGGACCATTTCTCCTTTTATTTAAGTCCCTTGTCTTTTCTGAGTACAGCGTAGCACCCGGTATTTCGACACAGTGGATTGAGAGCGAATTAGCTTCTTAGATACTCCAGCATACTATTCCCAACAAGTATTAACTATTTGTCTTTTCGGACAATGGAAGTTAAGTTTAGCGGAAGACAGTAGATCTACATGCGTTCTACATGGATCTTACTTTTGCTGCGACTAGTTTTATATACCATAAAATTCGTACCTAAAACACGTTATCTAACTATTCCATTTTCATATACTTGGCGAATAGATTAACTCTTGCCGTCAAACAGCAATGGAGCAGCAGAAAAATAACGCAAATGGTTGGAAGCTTAGATACGCTCGCTGTATTTGCCAGGGGAAATTCAACAGGAAGCAGTTACGGCATGGAGCTACGGATTGGTAAATGAGTGCTGCTATAAGCATGCATTCAGGAAATACCGTAAGTGATCGTAATTGCCTTCTCAATCACTGTAAACTTGTGTACCCTGATCTATTGCATATTTATTTGGTAAGCAAGCTATCAATTTCGTATTTTGTAAACGTTTCGATACCTTTTCCAGGAACTGGTTACATTCGGAGCGGGGAAGATCCCAGTATTGGCAAGATTAGTCTAGAGTTCTTTATTTGCCGCATTTTTTCGATAGACAGGAAGCCACAGGAAAAACGGTGGGAAGTAAGCTGATATTCCGTCACGGCATTGAGCCGCATTTCAACTACTCGTTGCTATACAGCCAGTCGCGGTATGACTATGTGTTTTTAATCGCAGAGAGCTTGACAAGTGGCAGGCAGCTGAACACATTTGCCGATCGATTCAAGCCTGGATTCCCATGCCTCGCGACCTCTTCCTTCTTGCTTATCCAATTATCCATTTGACTGCGAAAAACGGGTGTGGCTTTATACCAGAAATACCTTATTTGTCCGTGCTTATTGTTCGGTAGAAGAAACAGAATAAGACGATAGTGTGCGCTAGAATTAAGACTATTTAACAGATAATGCTATCATGCGGCAATGTGGACACTAGTTTATTAATAAACCAGTCAACTCGTCTTCGTTTGCAGTGTCCTAAATGATGGAACCCAGGAACGGCTCGATGACTGGCCAACTTAAACTTTTATACTGTTCTTTTGTTTTTGCCGCAAATGACTATATCGACAGGTGTTAAGGCTAAGAAGGTTAACCTTAACAGCTACGATATTCCAGGCCCATGGTTCCTTTAGGTGAAGAGAGAAGACGCTGGGAAAGCCAGATTGTTAGGAATAGTATACTCTGCAGAAGGACAGGAGAATAGATGGGAAGAGTTTTAAATCTCGGATGACCGCCGTCCGGCTGCCAGGGCGTCAATTCCGGAATGACTAGAGTATCGGGAATCGCCGGCGCATGCTTTCTTACGACGGCCAGTCAGGTGGTTGATGTCTAGACTAGGTCTTTGGGTGACCTTGAGATGGGCGAAGGCTGGTTTGAAGTACGCGTGACTGCTGGATACAGAGTCAGAGAAGACAAATTACAAAGCAGCTTGCGAAAACGATAGATGAGAGTCGGGTGTCAGGTTAATACCACGAGCAGCAGCCCCAGGCGCACGGAACGACCTCCCACTCCCTTACAGTATGTCACCTCACTAAATACCTCCTTACTATCCAACGTGTCAGTGGAACTATCGCAGAGGGTTGAGTTAATGGGTTGACCCTTGCCACTGCGATCTTCCGGCTCAGTTCCTCGTGGGAAGGAGAAAAGTTGAGAGGTCAGATGGTAGGAATTGTTTATTGTGTACAGAAGAAGTAAAGAATAGGTAGGAGGCAAATGACCATCGGATGAGCCCGCAACCGCGGGCCAAAGGGCCGCGTCGGAAGTGAAGTGAGTGTGGAAATCGTCACAAACGTCTAGAGTGGTCTTTGTTTGGGTCAACCTTGAAATTTGATTGGCCAGGCTGGAGTAAGCAGAAACACCCGTAATTGGTTGTCCCAGAGGCCGACATCAGTGCATGTGCACTCGCTAGCAGCAGTGAGTGTTCACGTGTTCAGGCTTCATCAATTACTCCACTGTTAAAATACGCAGCCATGTTATTGCCTCTGATGATGAATCTGCGACGGAATCCGAAACGTCAGGAAAATACAGTTCTTGTCGTAGCTATCACATCTATTTTTTTCTCAAACAAATACACTGTTGTCCCCCAAAGTGCTCGGGTTTCCTTGCTGGACTCTTTCACGATATGGTCCTAAATATCGTCCAGGCAATCTGCAGAGATCTAAAAAGCCAATTCTCTGTGTTTTACAGGTGATAATATGTCTCGAATAGACCCTTACCAAGTTTCTACTGTGTGAACACGTGGAATGGTTATGGGGTTTCCATGTTATAGGACCCTTATTCAAACACCCACGGCCTTTGGATGTAGGTGTTGGTTGATTGAGAGATAAAACCGTAAGTCCTGCAGATTATAGCCAATAGAAGGATAAAAAATAAATGCGAAGGAAGGGCCCGACCACATTACTTATCTCAATTCTTTTGACGCAGTGGAAGTATGATGAAGAATAGTAAAATCTTGCGAATGGTCTCAGCATCCTCTAATACAGTCTCCCCGTCTGATATGAAAAAGTTATATGAATGAGTCTTTTTGGTAACGTATGCTATCTCCTTTAGTCAGTATGAGTATATTTGGGGAGGATATAGGTGGGTTGCCTTTGAGTTCCCGATTTGTGCATGTGGGTTGTGGTATTAATAAAACAGTATCATAATACAGAAAAAGAGGATGCGATCGCTGGAGCAAGTTTTTTATTTTCCTGACGTCTCGGATTCCGTCGGGAATCCTTAATCATAGGTGATGATAACATAGTCATAGTCATGAGCAGGCATGTGTTGAAAGTCCGCTGCAGGTCGAAGCAAAGGAGAATGTTCATAAGCCGCAGAGAATATGGCCGCCAGGTTCGGCAGATGCGAGCGCTGATGGGGCCATCACGGTATGCAGAGAGCCAAGTAGGGGAGACCACGGCTTTCTTTGCGTGGGAATCATGGTGAGAGCTATAGGTTTTCATAAATACAAATATTATATAAATGTTACTGAAATGTAATTAGTAGTATTAAAGTTTTGCGTAGTCGTCTTTATTGTGTAGAGAGGATTTTGATACCGGGGCAAGTTTTGTAGCTTGTCATTTGTATGAAAGGTGTAAACCGGAACACAGCAACACCCTCCGAAGCTTAGGGGCTCATTCATCGTGACTGCATTATTTAAGTCACTAGGACGCAGCTTCCATATGGTGATGATCCTGGGAACCTTTGCAATGCCCCCCGTTGGAACCCCCTTTTTTCTCCTAAATCGCACGCATTACCCCCACAAGAGCGACAGTTTTTCTCCTAAAAATCCCGGAGGAGTTTTTTCACTGCCTGCTCCTATTTTTATCCTATTACACAGGACAACTGGCCCCGCCAACAGTCTGATAAACAAATTTTCTGCTACCACTGCACATATGTACAAATAGGGCACTCAAAGGAATTTTTCCTACATATCCCTCAATATACTGATATTGATACTAGAGTCGGTGAATGGCCGATCAGAGCGTAAGTTACTTCGGCTCGTAAAAAGAGACCTACATTACTAACACTTTTCAAGGATGTCAGACCTGTTCTGCAGAGCGAAATAATGAATGTCGCTAAATGGTGAGAAGCTATCTCGAAGGTAGCCAAGTCAATGGTGTACCCTGTCGAGTGGACTTTCTTCGTCTTCGGTGAAAACTGCTTTCCGAAAATTTGTATGAATATTCTTCTCCAGATTTTTTGAAGACAATAATCTTCGTCTGAGGACGTTGTCACATGTACATCAACAGAAACTTTGAATAGGAAACTGAATCAGTATTGCAGTGAGCACCACAATAATATCAGGGTATGTACGCAGGACTGCCATTGCTACTAATGCTTAAAATAGTTCGTCTATCTGTACAGTTTTTAATATTTTATGTAGTTGTTTGATGTTCCCTTTTTCAAGTTATTGGTTCACCTCCGCCGCGTGAGGCAAATAGGGAGTTCCAAGTAGTACACCTGAGTTCCCTTCAATTAAATGAACTGAACAATCAAAATTTCGCCGATGCGTCAAATCCTGAATGTTCACCAATCACAGCATCCAACCGCATGACGTCATTATGACTCAATAGTCACAGCAGTATCAACCAATCACTGCATTAGGCTGAATTAATCACGTGCGTCCGCAGGACACCACGATTCTCGCGGCAAAAAACGGAAAGCAGGCGTTGCGCGTGGATCAAGACCAGGCCTGAACAAAGAAGAGCACATGCCGAGGGGGGAAAATCAGAAGAAGCAGATTTACGATTCTTTTGTTAGGTATATCTCGACAGCCGAGTCATCTTAAAAAGTTAATCATCTCGGCGCCAAATTCAGCAGCAAAAGTCCTAGGAGTTGAAAATCGGGAATTATGCAACTCACACCAGATGGCTCGGATATTGCTAAGGAAAAATCATGTTCAACGAAAGCCCAATCTTCTAAAAAGGCCAAGTATATATGTAGGCTGTCGACCAGTTATAAAGATAAACCTACCTTGCCAATACAATCCACTTTATTTATCACCAAAAGCCTAGTCCGTTGCAAGACTCCTCAAAACCCAGATATCACCTTAATAAAAATGGCAATGTTTAGAAGCTCCAAGTAGCACTAAAAAGGTAATGTCCCTAAAGTACCTACGCCAATTGCTGAGCCTCTGCAGTCGCTTACTTTCAATAAGTTCGATACGCACCCATCTGGAATTCACCTCAGAGCTCCACGTGCAAAAGCAAAACAATAGTGAATTTTTAGATCAAACTAAAATGATCCTAAGCGTCACAACGCATACGTACCCATAGCGGAGATTGCAAGCAGATATACGCGGTGGATCTTAACCCTTAAAGGCGTGTACGACGCTCACCCGCTGTACCACGAGCCGAAGATACAACTGTCCGGACATTGCATGGGCGCTTCGGGACTTGTTAAAACAAATTTGTATCTGCACAAACCGGTCTAGCTTTAAAGAAACCAAACGAATGTTGACATAATTTGTTTTTTAAAGTTTTAGAAATTGTACATCTGTGTAACTATTTTTGAAGGTATTCTTATATACACACGCTATTTTCAGCTGATCTTCTTGCCGGACTATCTTACAAAAAAGAAACCTTCGCCACATGTTTTATTGAGGAAAGGGCGACAAAATGAATTATATCTTTGAGTAATTTTACTTGTAGAGCTTCACCAGAGAGCAGTTTAGAACCAGCTTCAAATGGTTTATACCCTGTGTGCATTGCTTTCGCTCTAAATCAGTTTAGCCTTATTTGTTTATGCAAGTGTGGTAGCAAGGACACTTCTCACCCAAATTCATCTTTGCACTGAATGTGATTAAAATCCTTCGGGTTGAAAAACATGCTGTTCATTCATATACAGAAGGAATCGGATGGGTGTCCTTCAGTTTTTTTACAGTGTCTCCAGAAAGATAGCGCCTTTGTGCTGTGAGTGAACCTTCTATTTTTTCATTAATTCCATACTTTCACCGTCTAGGATCCCTTTTGATCACTTTCATCAGACGTATGGTCCCTGAAGCCCTCTCATCATGGGGGGGGGGACCGTTCATTTAAAGATTTCTCAAATACCCGCTCATATGAATTGGCGTCACGGACATGCGACATGACCATGTGAAGACCATTAGTGCCCTTATTAACTAATGCTCATGACTAGATGGTAACTCATGCTCGCCGCCTTTGCCAATGAACACTAGTATGCTCTTTTCTGTCTCTTGGAAACTGCAACAATCCTAATGCGTGTTGACTTCTGTCAATATAAGTATGGGCTGAGTAGGTTCATGTGGGGACAGAATGTGCGTGGGTAGTGCGGGTAACTTAAGCAATGGCGACGGTGGTGCTTCCAACACTGGTTTGCCAGTCGACGTGCGATGGATCCGCAAGCGATCGGTCAAACCGATGCGTGACGTGTATATGCGAAGACAATATCCTCAGGATAGGTTAATGGCCGGCGGTTTGGTCGCGTTATGGATTCTACTGTTGGCGACAACCTTGGTGGACAAAGTTGGCAAAGTTGAAGATGAAAGAGTTGTTAGATCTGGCAGGCGGGCTTGGCATATTGAAATTGTGATAATTTCCGTGGTCCTGGGTACGCATATGGCCGACAAGGGCCTATAGCGTGCTAGGAATGGGAGTACAGAGTGCTGATATGCCGATGTACGGCAAGACTCGGTTTTACGTCAAATTTCTCAGAAATTGAGGTTAGATTTAAGGTTACTCTTGCTAGACTTAGAAACAAGCTACGGCTTAGGCATATGTTAGGGTAAGAACACAGGAATACTTATTCTCCCTTGAATTATACACAGACATCTTTGCTACTTGGATGGGCGTTCCTATTCAGATCTTCTGTACAGTAAGTAACCCTTACTGGCGAAAAAATTACGAGCCACATTTTGAAGACTTATGCTATATGGCCAGGATTTGCGCCAATCAGGGCGAGAATAAATGTTTCTGCAGCACAAAATATTGGCCCAATACATGCAAGGTAGTCCAATAAACAGAGGAAAGGGAGCCAGCATGAACCGAGGCTAAGTAAAATTATCCACAGGCTACCACCCAGTCCAGTTCGCGCCTTGACGTCCCGATTGGACAGGGGAAGGGGGTACCCAGACCCAGTATGTGATGAGGCCTGAGCGTCTGTGGGAGCCTACCTCGTTGACTCATGCCGGCTTCGTTGCCAAAAGCCGCGAAAGTGCAGTGGCTACGCGCGCCGGCTAAACTCCTACGCATTGTCTGCCTTTGTTTGCCGCACACTCGGCAAACATCGCGTGAGACAGGGACTCCCCCGCTGGTGTCTGTCCTTGGCGTTCACAAATCACCATCAAGGCCATCAGACAGACAAAAGTCTTCGGCAACTGACGTTGGAGTTACTCGGCCTTCGGCCTTGGCTCGAGACGGACGCGACGCTGCATTGCTCTCCCACGGTCCTGATGGTCAAACTCAACGCCAGGCCGAAACAACCACTTTTCTACTGACTATTCTCCTACTTGTTCTGTACAGAATATAACCTTCTCCTACTCTGGTTCTCCAAGACTTCTCTATCATCTCCTAAGGAACCGGGCCTGGAAGATCGCAGTAGGTAGGGTTCAACCGGCTAAGCCTTAACTCCTTTGCGATACGTCCGCTGTGGCGTTGATGCTCGCCATCTTGATGTCCGAGGGCGTCTGCCTCCACCGCAGAGCGACATTGTTCGACTCGGTGCGTATGGGGAAAGGCATTGGAGATTGGGAAGAACGCACGGAGGCACGCACACCCGCAGATCGTGGGCTCGCTGTTCCCCACACTTCGGAAAGTGCCATCTGGCTGTCACATCCTCTCACGCGTGCGTCAAGCTAGACGTCTGGCGAGTCCCCTTCCCCTGAAGGGATAAAGGGGCAGGCGAAGTGCCCCCCCCCCCTCGACCGCTCTTACGATCGCCCCAACGTTCGGCTGACGCGCGTCACCGAGTTCAGACAAAAGGCGAAGAGTCCTAAGGGTGACTCATATGGCTCCCGGACGGATACAAGCCCCTGGGCACACGGGCGGAGTTTGAGATTGAATTGATGAGTGAACCGCTCCCCCTCACGGCAGCTTGTAGCATTGGGTGCGAACGCGTGACAGTCTGCCGAAGATTAATCTCTCACTGGTTGTTGTCCTAAAGTGGTTGTTTCACGGGCGGGGTTAATCGGCGGAAAGTTATAAACATCTCTCACTTCTTATTGGCTACTGAGAGACCAATATAGTGATTCCCATTGATATATTTTGTAGCTTGGCCGAGCGCGCGTGAAAGTCCAAAAAGTTGGCAGCCTTAGGGGCAGGAATAAATTCCAGAGGCGCTCGGTCACCGAAACTCAAACTTGAAACAGAGCACTCTTGGGGAACACTTGGCTTTATGGACGACCACTATCTCGAGATATATTTTATAAGATGTCAAGTTCCCATTTTGGATGCTGTAACGGAGGTGGACTCTACCTCCCACTCTACCTCTTCTACTGAACTCGCAAAAGGACACGCCAAGAGACTGGTATAGACGAGGCTGACATTGATCAAGTAGTTTAAAGCATTTTTCCCCGGTAATAATTTGAAGCAAGACAGAATAGCAGAATTTATTCGCGCACATAAATTTCGAGAGCGCTTTTCAGCCACTTCCGCCCCGTGCAAGTACATTGGCCGTACGCAAAGGCAATTAGCAACCAGGGCTGCTGAGCATTTGCCTACTTGGCTTTTAAAACAGGCGAACAAAGTACCACGTTCACCTATTACAAAACACTTACTAGACCGTGGTCATTCGGTTGACACTAACACATCTTTCCGCGTTCTTGTTCGAGCACGAACAAACCGAACCTTACATTACATGGAAGCATCCTACATACGGCGGGAGAAACCCGACCTATGTAAGCAACTAGACCATGTAGTCAATCTTCAATTGCCGTGGTGAATACATACCACACCTTTATTTTGTTCAATTTCCCCTTCCCCCACTTCTTTTAGTCCCAAGTTTAACAGTTGACATAACTTTTGGCCACTTGCCACGTTGATAAAACCTTGCTTTTATCGATTTTGTGTTTTCTCTTAATATTTCGTTGTTCATGCACGGAGCGGAAGCAGCTGAAAAGCGCTCTCGAAATTTATTCGCGCGAATAAATTCTGCTATTCTGTCTTGCTTCAAATTGCTCAAGTAGATTAAGGTGTTGTACCACGAATGCAGTGAGTCCGTGTACGAACGGATACTTCTTTACTTCTGGGTGTTTTTTACTGACGAGGGAAGAAACCAGCGAGCAGATATCCGGCTTCTTCAGTATTCACTCACTAACTCGCTTTGCATCGTAAAATTGAGTGCCTAGTACGAGAAGGAAGTGTGGCCCTACACCGAGACAGAAGTTGCCGTGTACCAGAAGGCCATTATCTAAGTAAGCCTGCATATCATGCGCTAGTCTCACTAAACATTGCATACATACTTTCATTTAGTTTTCTGGGTAGTATCTGGGCTGAGATAAGACATCGAGGAAAGCGTAACGGGGTTTTAGAGCCGCGCAATCCTTGAGATTGCTGGATCAAAAGTTTAAGCAGTCAAGATTCTTCTCTTCAATTCAGAGAAAGAAGATCCAGCGTTAGCACGAATACAATTTGAATCAATGGGACTACGGCCTACAGGCATACTGCTTTGAAACTGGACAAGAATTTGCTGGAGGCCACAGCCTTATACGGGCTGAGGGCACGCAGTACCGGGAGACCGTGCCCTTACGCTTGAATTATAAGTTTACCGACGAGGACAATGAGGGCTACAATGGTCATTTCAGACTGACTAGCCATGCTCTCAGTGCAGGCTTGGTAAATTCGGGATTTACATCTAGATCATTGGCTCATTTGACAATGAAAGAAACGCCATTTTTAATGAACCAGGGGTTCATGGACCAGATGGTTGCGGTCGGGAATGTGGTTTCGCTGGTCGGATTTCCTATCCGAACACCAACTAAAGCAGCACCCTTCGCAGACTGGCGCTAAAAATCTTCAACGTCACAGTCAGTCGCATAGTCTTTCTTATGTTCTATAGAGGGCGACTCGAAAAGGCTGTGAGAGAGTTTCTTTCGCTGAGTTATCCTGATTAAAGGACGAAAATAAGCATCTTCCTTATGCTTTGAGATTAAGAGTCTAAGTCCATGGACGCCGCATAGCCAGGAGTAATCCGTCTCACCACTCACACAAGAGCGGAGCATCATATTCATACGGCCTCTATAGAAATCAAACGCAGGAGATTTCTGAGCAACCCCTCCGCTTTGTGTGGAAACTTAGTGTGTTGTTTTGGGAGTCAGGTGATGTGTGGCACGCACAGAATGGTAGTTTAGCCCTGTTAGCCACTGAGGACGATCTCAGCATCAGCCGGTAGACCGGTCCGAAAATTGGAGTGGCGCCTGGGTAAGGGAAGAGGGAGAGTTGGATCGATATTAGAAATCCATTTCCAAGGCATTACAGCACATTTCTCACTATAACAAATCTGGTTGCCACTGGCGCTCATCACTCGCAAAGCGACTACTAATGTATACAGGAGGGGATTATCGACGTAGACAAGGGCAACTGGTGTGAAAATTTGTGGCCTATTAGCCAGCATCAGCTAGTTTCATCCAACTCCGCGTCTCTGAAACCCGAGGCTTACTCCTGGGTTCCTATGGTCAAGAAATTGATTCACGGACTCGTTGTTCTTTCGCTTGCCATAGGGTATTCATCAATCGCGTTGAGGGGGAGCGGGCTAGTAACCCAATTGTGCTTTGAGACATTTACGACAAGAATTAGATACACAGGCAGGGCAGTCTGACTAAAGTATGTCTAAGCCAGTGTTATTCCATTTTTGGGCTGAAAAACGGTGAAGCAGCTCCTTTGATGGACACGTCAACACCAATTTGATTTAAAGCCACCTTGTATGGGTCTTCTGGCTGGTAAGTCATTACCAAATAACTATCAGCTTACCAGAAGAGAGTACGCATTTGACGATTCCCAGTAGCTTCAGTTATCGATGATCACTCAGAAAATATGCACATCCCAGTATCACTCAAAGTTTATCGAGCTAAACTAAAAAGTAGGAGAATTCAGTCTTTAAGGATGGGCAATGCTCGCCTCCTCTGATAAACCGTGGAAAATACGTTTCTGGCGAGGAGTAGAGTTGGGCGTAATATAACGGAGAGTGGAAGTCATCCTGGTATTCCTGGAACCGATTTCTTAAACATCTAATCTTTTCAATGTACCGAGTAGACTCCTACAAGCGTTTACTGACTGCTACGCATGTTACATGTTCTGAACTAGTGTCCCTGTCCTTTTCAACAGTGGCCACTGGCCAGATCCAGACGTGTACCGACGAGGGAAGTCAGATAAGCGATCCCTACCAGGAGTTAAGGATGCTGTTGTGAAGCATGCCGATTCAGCTACTGACGCTTGAAAGTCTCTCTCGCCATAGTTCCATTCATACGCCGGCCGTCACTGACCACCTAAGGTCGTCGTTTTCCTCGCCAATTGTGATGCCCGAGCTGTCGTTTCTACGGCCTCATCCACCCGAATAATTATACCGTCTGTGAATGCAAGTGCGGATGGCCGGAGAGGCCTCAGTTGTCTGAATTCACCCTGTGATCCAGTTTTCGGTCTCGCCTGCCCACCCTAGTCCCGGCAACGAAACGTGTTCGCGTGCTGCATCGAATGCTTGACGCATGCACTGCGCCCCCAAATGTGCGTGCCCACGTGGCTCTTTGTCCGTAGTCTGGCCGCACAATGGACTGCGCTAC
>JAYGXS010001364.1:0-14297 GCA_036362985.1 Ligula intestinalis
AGTTTTCTAGAGTGGGTTTCAATCGACGACGATGCCGAAGTCGCTGACGAGGCAACACTGGAGGAGGTGACAAGCGAACTCGCCGAAGCAGTTGCAGATGCCAAGAAGGTACCAGACGAGCAGGAAGAAGAGTCTGAAGAGGAAGACGAAGAAGTCGAGCCCCCAGTCTCATCAAAAAAATTAGGGCGGCATTGGCCGTACTCGAAACGGGGCATCGACAGCAAGGCTTTGATGTGGAGAATTTTGACACTGTGATAAAGAACTTTAGGGGAGCTTGAAGAGAAAAGTTTCCACCATAGCAATCAAAACTGAGCATGTTCTTTCAATAAAACTTCATTCAGATGCAAAATTCTGTTTTTTATACGTAAAAACGACTGGTTTGAGGTCAGTTTGCTTGATGTGGACAACCGGTTAATATGGACAGTTGGCCTGGAACGGTGTCCACATTAACCGGACTCCACTGTACTAAAAAATGCCTCCATATTAAGTCGCCCTTTGGATGTTGCAAAAACTTTTCTATCTTACGGGTGGTTTCCACTACAAAATTGCAGAAGCCAAACGCCTCCAATCACGTAACAAAAACCCGCCCATCCTAGTTAAATTGTTTTCACCGATTGAGGTGGACTCAATCTTCGCTCAACGAGGTCGCATTTCCCGATATTTAGAAATGACTAAAAGTTTCCTCTGTCGAGATCTTACACCAATGGAGCGAAGAAATGTTGCCCTCCAGTCCAATAGACCGAGGACTTCTCAGCCTACTATTCCTTAATCTGTTCGTAGTCCCGAAAGTGTAAATGCACTCGCTAATCCTCCCCCCGCCTACCTGGCCATACGCCCACTAACGATCAGAGTCCTCCCAAACCTTTTATTAAAGCACCCAATTCAGGTCGTCGAAAGAGTGGGATCCGGAACTCAACCGCGAGCATGCAGCCTTCCCAAACACTAACGAAGCCTTTACAACAGGAAGCTAACAAACATATAAGTTACCCTTCTTATCACAAGTTTCATACATGGCCAGGCTTTCCACCGCTTAATCCTCAAAGTTACCTTAACTCGCCCTCCAGCCTCTCTTTCCCGTCTTTCCCGTCTTGGTTTTCCCAATTTCCCGGTAACTATCAGCAAACTCACCACGGCACGTATCCCTATGGCCCATCGATCTCACAGAGCTGTCTACCTGCAGCTTTCAGCTATCTCCCTCAGCTTTCTTATGTTAATTGTCCTGCTCCAGTCGATGGCTATTCTCCAAACTTCCAACCAAATTACCCACCTCCAAATTTTATTTACTAAATAAAGATAACCCTAGTTCGATTACTCAAGCTTCACTTGATATCATCCTGCTTAATGCAAGATCTGTTTTAAATAAGATGGCTCAGCTTAGAGCTATTGCGTTCGAGCTGAAGCCAGATGTTATATGCATTACAGAGTCGTGGACCCATCCAGTAATTTCTGATGCTTTACTCATAATAGACGAGTATGATTTATACCGTCAAGACCGCCCTAGTAAACGTGGTGGCGGTTGTCTTCTCTATATTAAAGCTATTTTTAAGCATTTCCCCTTCAACCTAGATGCTGAGTCATTCTCGGGCAATTACTGCTTTGCATCCATTATCCTGTCTCCCCGTCAAAAGGCGATTATTGGATGCATTTATAGTCCACCTAACTCATCATCGGAAGATGATGAAAAGCTTTGCGAAATATTTAGGCTGATTTCGGAGTCCGCCTTTGATGCTAAAGTTATCGCAGGGGATTTTAACTTTCCCGAAATTGATTGGTCATTGAACTGTTGTCCATCCAGATTTCAGCCCCTCCTAGATACCATCAATTTTTCAAACTGGTCTCAGTTGGTCTGTTCCCCAACAAGGGATCAGCATATTTTAGATTTAATTTTCACTAATGACATTTTCCCCCTTTTTGTTGACTACAATCAGAACCTCTTCCCAAGTGACCATACTTTGATCCATTGTTGCCTTCCGCTTGCTTCTACGAAAAAGGCTAGCACCACTCGTACCTACCGTGCGTTTGACCTAGCTGATATTAATTTAATTAACAACTTTATGGACTCACTAGACTGGCAGGAGCTTTCCTCCACGAACAGTGTAACAATTCTCGGTGACTTAATGACGGCAATTTCAAATAGCATTTTGGAATTTGTGCCGATCAAAATTGTTAAGCCTTATACTTCGGACCCCACCGTTCCTCATTTTCTTATGTCTAGACTGAAGAAATTGCAAAGACAGTTGAAAGACCAGTCTACAAGTTCATTATCGGTGCACCTTAGAATCGCAGAGATTTTCGAATTAGCGTCTAAGATTCGTCTTACACGTGACAAACATAGGGAATCTTGCGCACTCAGCGAGTTAAACTCTGCAAAATCGATTGCCCAACTGTTCCGCCGTCGGTCCCCCGCTAAACGAGGTCACGAAATCCCCCCCTTACTGAATGAAAATAAAAACTTTGTGCAAGATGAGTCTGAGAAGGCTGAACTGTTCAATGCGTTCTTTGCAAAACACTTTACGACGGAATCTGAACCGGTCCCGTCTTTTCAGCCATGCTCAGTCAATACTATCAGTACCATAGATTTCTCCATAGAAGTAATTAGTAAGCACATTATCCGTCTAAAAAACTCGCACTCCTCGGGAACTGACGGCCTTCCAAATTCACTTATCAAGAGAGTATTCAGCTTCCCCCGATTGCTAAGTTATCTATTCTCAGCTTATCTTCTAAACGGTTTCTTTCCTGACTCATGGAAGACATCTATTATTCTTCCAGTCTTCAAGTCAGGATCTCGTTCGGACGTAAATAACTACCGAGGTGTTCATAAAACCCCGGCCCTAGCCAAACTTCTGGAAAAGATCATTTTTAATCAAATTCTCGATTTTTGTGTAGAAAATAAACTATTAAGTGCCTCACAGCATGGATTTCTACCTGGAAGATCATGCGAAACCTGCCACTTAGCATTCCTTAACCTGGGTACTTCACTTCGTAATGAGCAGCAATCAGTCATCGTGATTTACTTCGACCTTAGTATAGCTTTTGACAAGGTGCCTCATAGGCGCCTTTTAGTGAAACTGGAAGCCCTAGGCATCAGGCCTCCCCTCCTCGATTTCATTGCCTCCTACCTGTCTAACCGCAGCCAGAAGGTCTTAGTAGGCAATAGCTACTCGATGCCTCAGCCGATAACGAGTGGTGTATTACAAGGCACGGTTTTAGGTCCCCTCCTTTTCATTCTTTACATAAATGAAATTTCAACAGTGCTAAATAATTCGGAAAATTTCATTTATGCTGATGACCTTAAGTGTATTTACTCATTTTCTAAGGACACGGCCAGTAGTTGTGTTGATAAAGTTAACGCAGACTTGCGTACTCTCTCAAGTTGGAGCGCAACATGGCAGATGGAGTTTTCTCCATCAAAATGTAGTTTCTTGAGTTTTGGTCCCGCAAGGCTTCCTGGACCCATTATCTTCCAAAATAGTCCACTGTTAGAAAGATCTACGATAAAGGATTTGGGTCTTACTTACACGAATAAGCTTGCATCATCACTTCATGCAGATCGAATTTCTGCCAAGGCCGCACAGATATGTGGGTTTATATCGCATAACTTTTCCTTCCAGAAATGAAGTTAAAACTATACCGCATGTTTGTTCTTCCTATACTAGAATACTGCTGCCCGCTTTTTGGCCTCATGACCCAGCATGACCGTAGTAAGATTGAAAAGGTTCAGCGAGTTGTCACTCGTAAAATATTTTCTGTTTCTGGGTCTGGTATGTGTTATACAGATAGATGTCAATTAGCAAACATGTAATTTCTTTGGATAAGAAGACTCGAAGCTGGTCTATGCTTTCTGTTTCGCGTTAACAATAGTCCTAATCTCCCACAAATTAACGCTCTCCTTCCAGTTGACCGACCTTACGCCACTCGTAACTCTTCCATGATAATTTTACCACCCCGTAGCTCCACATCTAACCGTTCTCGCTTTTTTACCTCCAAATATGCTTTTATTTGGAACAACCTTCCTCTCGATATTAGACTGTCTTCTACACTGTCGATTTTTAAAGGCAAATTATATAAGCATTTAAATTTAGAGGAAATAAAGTCGTTACTGTCTGTTTCCTTTCCAAACACGCAAGTTGTAGATTTTGAAAAGGGTCCTCCTGGCATTTGAAGCTCTTCCCAGGATACTAAAATGGTTTCTAAATATGTAAGCATTTCCCTCTGCAGAGTCAAGCATCACTTCCAAGGGCTGCGAATTCTTCTCCGTTTTTGCAACCTTCGTTGTGGTCTTCGCGATTGGCTCTGGAATCTGGTGGGTCGCAACTCGATGACGTTGCCTTGACTTCTAGTGCCTTCTCCTGCCTTCCGGATGACCCCTTCCTAACTCAACGATATATTATTTTTTCCCATGACCATAAACGTCCCGAACCCTCAACATCAGGTCCCAAACTAACCACATCAAACCCTTTTACCTATTAAGGCAGTTTTTTCTCCTAAACTTTTTTTGAACTCGGTGGCCCGCTGAACTCATCCACCGATCTAGGAGTTTTTTTTACTGCCGATGACAATTATTTATAAGAGTTCACTGCTTATCATTATTATTTTTATTTTCACGATAGCACTAAGTTTGTAACGACAGGGCCCCTTGGGCCTTAAATATACAAATTATTATTATTATTATTATTAGTCCTTACGCGAGCGGCCCCCACACTAATTGTATGTTACCGTTCCACCCTATCAGTTCCTTTACCTATCTTCTACCACCCAAACCTGCAAACTTCTACATGCCTTCTCGCCTCCCCCCATTCCTCCCAAACGCCCCAGAAGCTTATTTTGGTTTATCCTCTCCTCGTTTTTCCCTGCCAGAAAGCGAGGCCCCTAGATATATCAGACCTTATCAGCCATCCATTATTGGCTACCCGTATGCTAACAGCTCCATACCCGTCAGTACTTATTCCACAAATTATAACGGCCTACGGTTTGCCTACCCACCCTCAAATTCTTTTTATGAATAACGATAGCCATAGTCCTGTCACTCGAAGCACGCTAGAGATCATAGTGCTTAATGCCAGGTCCATTATAAATAAAATGGCTCAACTTCGAGCTATCGCTTTCGAGATGATGCGCGATGTTATATGCATAACAGAATCTTGGACCCATTCAATCATTTCTGACTCCTCCCTTATCATAGACAAGTATGATTTCTATCGTCACGATCGCATTAATAAGCGTGGTGGTGGTTGTCTTCTCTATATTAGAACGTCATTTAGGCCCCTTCCGTTTTATCTAAATAGCACGTCCTTCTCTGGAAATTACTGTTTCGCTTCTATTATCCTGTCGCCCCGGCAAAAGGCGATTATCAGATGTGTATATAATCCTCGTAACTCTTCATCTGAAGAAGATACAAATCTGTGTCAGATATTCAAGTTTATTTCAGAATCCACTTTTGAAGTTAAAATTATTGCTGGAGATTTTAATTTTCCTGAAATCGACTGGCTTTCAAACTATTGTCCACTTAGATTTCAGCCTTTCCTAGATACCATTAATTTTTCTAACTGGTCTCAACTGGTTAGTTCCCAAACAAGACAGAATCATATCGTAGATCTGATTTTCACAAATGGTATTGCCCCTCTCTTCGTTGATTTTAAGCAGGACATCTTCCAAAGTCATCAGACATTAATTCACTGTTGCCTTCCGCTTCCTTCGACGGAAAAGGCTAGTGCTACTCGTCCCTATCATGCGTATGATCTCGCAGATATTAGCTCAATCAACAATTTTCTTGACTCATTAGATTGGCAGAATCTCTCCTCCATTAACGACGCTGCATATGTTGCTGAACTCATGTCGGTCATTTCTAATAAAATGCTGGAATTTGTGCCCTCTAAAATTGCGAAACCCTTTACAGCAGATTCGACCGTCCCTCATTTTCTTGTGCCCAGACTAAAGAAATTGAGGAGGCAGCTGAAAGAAAGATCTACTAGTTCGCTGTCTGTGCATCTAAGGATCGCAGAGATCTTCGAATCAGCATCAAAGATTCGTCTTGCACGTGACCAGCACAGGGAATCTTGCACCCTGAGTGAGTCAAACTCTGCAAAATCGGTTGCACAACTGTTTCCTCGTAGGTCCTCCACAAAACGAGGAATTTAAATACCCCCATTGCTTAATGAAAATAAAACATTTGTACCAGATGAGTCTGATAAGGCTGAACTATTCAATGCTTTCTTTGCGAAGCATTTTATGACAGAATCCGAACCGGTCCCGTCGTTTCAACCATACTCAGACAATACTCTCGAGAACATTGATTTCTCCATAGAATTAATTCGTAAGCAGATAATTTTTCTAAAAAACTCGCACTCTTTGGGAACTGATGGTATCCTTAATTCAGTAATCAAAAGAGTGTTGACCTTTCCCAAATAACTTAGCCATATATTTTTAGTCTACCTCTTAAATGGTTACTTTCCTGACACTTGGAAGACATCCATTATTCTTCCAGTCTTTAAATCAGGATCTCGTTCAGGCATAAATAACTACTGTGGTGTTCATAAACCCTGGCCCTAGATAAACTTCTGGAGAAGATAATTTTTAATCAAATTCTTGATTTTTGCCTAAAAAATAAGCTTTTAAGTGACTCGCAGCATGGTTTCCTATCCGGAATATGATGCGAGACGTGTCACTTAGCTTTTCTTAACCACTTCACTTCCCTCCGTAACGAGCAGCAATCCATGGTTGTTTTCTACTTTGACCTGAGCAAAGCCTTCGACAAGGTACCGCACAGACGGCCTCTGGTAAAATTGGAAGCCATTGGCATCCGTCCCACTCTCCTCGACTTCATCGGTTCCTACTTATCTAACCGCAGCCAGAAGGTCCTAGTAGGTAATAGTATCTCTACCTCTCAGCTGATCACGAGTGGCGTTTTTCAAGGCACTGTCTTGGGTCCTTTACTCTTTATTCTATGCATAAAAGAAATTTCGACTGTTCTAAAAGATTCACACAATCTCATTTATGCAGATGACCTCAAATGCATATACTCATTTTTAAAGACACGGCAAGTATGTGCGTTGATAAAATAAATGCGGACCTACTTACACTCTCACGTTGGAGTGCTACCTGGCAGATGGAATTCTCTCCATCCAAGTGTAGTTTCATGTGTTTCGGTCCCGCCAAGCTTCTCCGTCCCCTAGTTTTTCAAATACTCTACTTTTAGAACGATCCACTATAAAAGACTTAGGTCTAAGCTACACAAATAAACTAGCATTGTTGCCTCATGTGGATCGAATATCTGCGAAGGCTGCACAGATATGTGGTTTGATATCACACAATTTCTTCCTGCTGGAAATAAAGTTAAAACTTTATCGCATGTATGTTCTACCCATCCTAGAATACTGCTGTCCCCTCTTTGGTCTAATGAATGCTTCGGACCGCAGTAAGATTGAAAATGTACAGAGGGTATTTTCTCGCAAAATATTCTCTCTTCCTCGATTCACAATTTCTCATACGGAAAAATGTCAGCTAACGAACATAACATTTCTTTGGGTCAGAAGACTCGAAGCGGGCCTCTGTTTCCTCTTTTGCGTTAACTCTACCCCTAACCTTCCACGAATCAACGCTCTCATTCCCGCAGATAGACCTTATGCCACTCGTAATTACTCCAGGATTATTGCAACCCCCTTAAGCTCGAACCATTCTCACTTCTTTGCCTCTAAATATGCCTTCCTCTGGAATAATATTCCCTTCGAAATTAGGCTGCCGTCTAATTTAGCAGTTTTTTAAGTCAAATTAAGTAAACACTTAACTTCGGAAGATATAAAGTCCTTGTTATCCGTCTCCTTTCCAAACGCACAACTTTTGGACTTTGAAAAGGGTTCCCTGGTATCTGAGGTGGTTATGTTTATATCAATTTTTTTCCATATATGTCTATGTCTTCCTCTTTTGAGTGATATTTGCAACAATGTTTCGTCCACTTCTCTGTCCAATCATCAGTGCCGTTTCCTCCATTCTCCGTTTTACAACCCTCACGATAGGCTTCATGGTCTTTAGTCATGCTCGTGGCGGTTCTGCTATTTTCGCCAGCTCGTTGCTAAACTCCGCAGTCTACAAGGTCTCATCTCCGGCGTTTAGTTGATGATCAGGTGACCTCTGCCGTTCACTCTCTTGTCGACCCTGTTGTCCGCGATGGCCTCCTCCGGTCTCACCTCCCTGATGGTTGAGCATGAAGCCACCATGAAACTACACCTTCTATAGACAGGACCGTGCGAATAAACGAGGAGGAGGTTGTATGATTTACATTAGATCTACCATAGAACAGAGTGGCTTTAAGGTTCTTCAGGAGACGTTCAATGGCGAAGCATGCTTCGCTATAATAACATCCAAGACCCTTAAAAGCATTCTAATTGGATGTTTGTACACCCCTCTGGAATAAAGTAATGATGACACTGGTCTTAAAAATCTACTAGATATTCTATCAAATATCCAAACAGAATATAAGATAATTGCAGGAGACTGAAACCGTCCAGAAATAAACTGGACAGAACTATCAGCCCCATCCAGACATGATAAATTATTATCATCAATTGTGTTTTATAACTGGACGCAAATAATAAGCAAACCAACCAGGGGAAACAATATACTCGATGTTATTCTCACCAATGATATCTGGCCCTTATATACGCACTACGACAGCTTAACCTTTGATAGTGATCATAAGACAATCATAGCAGTGCTCCCTCTTAACATTAAAATAAGACCTGATCCTAGTTACACTTCTATAAACCCCAAAAATCTTGACATTGAATCTATGAATAACTACATTAGGTCATTGGATTGGAGCTCTTTCCTCCTAACAGCATCCCCTCTAGAAGCTGTAAACATATTATATGCCACCCTTAATTTAATTCGAGATACCCTAATTGACGAGAGATCCTCATGTAAGAAATCACTTATCCCAAACTTCCAAACGGCTAAAAAAACTTTAAAAAAAACTCCACGACCCATGTATTAGTTATCTATCTACGCTCAGACGCATTACAGAGATTCACGAGTTAGCCCAGAGCATTGAAACAAATAAGACGATAGCAGCAGAACATCGGGCAATCGAGTCCCCAGAAGGGACAGCCCAAATATTCAGGAAACAAATAAATAATCATCAAAAACAAGGCCCTCAAATCATGCTTGATGACCTAGGAATAGTAATAACCAATGACAACCAAATAGCAAATCTTTTCAACGAGTATTTCTCAACCAACTATTCAGTCGAGGAAGAACCAATCCCCCAACCAACAGAAATGACGGCACTAGTATTAAAAGAGATATTGTTTAACGAAGAAACTGTAGAGAAAGCTATCCGCCAACGGTCCAATTCCACATCATATGGAACGGATAGAATCCCTCCTTGCATACTGAGACATATGACATATGCCCCAATACTTCTGTCTAACCTCTTCTCGTTACTGCAGTCAAATGGTACTTATCCAGAAATATGGAAAAAATCATGTATCACCCCAATTTACAAAAACGGAAATCGGTCACATGCCCAAAATTATCGTGGTGTTCACCGAACATCGGTTTTAGCAAAAATCTTCGAAAAAATAATAAATAACCAAATGTTAGACCATCTGACGAATGTAAATCTCATACCCCCCTCTCAACATGCCTTTTTACCTAAAAAGTCATGTCAGTCCTGCCATCTCACTTTCTTGGAATTCGTCTCCAGAAATCGAGATGATGGGAACACGGTAGCTACAATTTACTTTGATCTAAAAAAAGCCTTTGACAAAGTTCCCCATAAAAGACTGATCGTGAAGCTAGCGAGTCACGGGATTTGGCCCCCTCTCCTTGATTTCCTCAAATCCTATTCAAAACCGATTCCAAGTAGTACAACTTCGAAATACAGTATCAGAACCAGCTCATATAAGCAGTGGTGTTTTTCAAGGCACTATCCTAGGTCCCCTCTTATTTCTCATCTACATTCATGAGTTATCCACGATATCAACCTCTGCTAAAACATTTTTAGATGCAGATGACTTAAAACTCGCATATGCCTATAACAAAAATTCAATAAGTAGTGTGCATAGAACAATTGAATTAGACCTTCAAAAACTAAACGACTGGAGTGTTCGGTGGCAAATGCCGTTTTCACCAACAAAATGCCATCTCATGATTTTTGGACGACTAAAACTTCCCCCCATAATGTTTAGTGGTCAAGAAATAAAAGAGCTAACATCTTTAAAAGATTTAGGTCTTAGCTATTCTAATACTCTTGACTTAGCCCCACATGTTAAAAAAATCGCACCAAAAGCCAATCGACTATGCGGCTTCATAAGTAAAAATTTCACATTAATTACACTTGAGACTAAACTTTACAAATTGTACGTTTTACCTATTCTAGATTACTGCTCAATATTTTTCGGTACTATGTCATCAGATGACAGACAGAAACTAGAAAAAATCCAGCGAAGGTTTACCAGAGGTCTGTGTAAACGCGATGACGCCCGAGACTCCTATTCAATAATGTACAATAGATATGGTCTTAAACCCCTCTGGCAAAGGCGACTCCAAACTGGTTTAACTTTCCTATTTAAAGTGACACATAATCAGAACATCCTTAGCAATAATATGTTAACAAATCAAAACGGTTTCCGTCCCACTAGAAACAACCAGCATACAATTCATAACGCTAAAGCTAGGACGGCCCAGCGATCAAATTTCTACACCATAAGATATGCGATCATATGGAATGCCCTACCCAACGATATTCGCAAAAACCACAGTTTAGCCGAATTTAGAAGAAAGACCAAGCAGTTCTTCTCAAATGACATTATGCATATATTTCTGAACAAAATAGAACACTTTGCTAACCAGTTCTTTGACGTCCAATTTGGACCAAAAGGGATCTAACGGTCCAGGCGAGTTCCCGAACATTTTGGAGAAAACTGGCCAAGGCTAGAGGCTTTCCAGTCGACGGTGTCCAACGCTGATAAAATCAAAGCTTAAGCAAAATTGTGCCTTGCCTCCTTCTCAAATCCTTACAAATAAAAAACAAAAACTAAGAACAATTTATCCATTCCAATATTCCTCGACTTATATCCCCTAGTAGCATTTCGCTAGCGTGATGCGCTTCAGCAGTAGACGTAAAAGGTGAACATATTTGCGCTTCACATGATTGGCTGATCGTTAATGCTTCTCCCTCCATGCGTACGCGTGTTACTGGTACGCGCGCACCATTTCATGTCGCTGTCTGCCTTGCCGTTAACTGTAGTGTGCGCTGATTGGTTTAATATGAATGTCCGCGCCTGTGGGTGTACGCATAGGCGTGCCCAGTGGTTACATGGACGCACCATCTACTTGAGCGCTGATTGTAGGCTTTTGCTTGTACGGTGTTTCCCACCCAACGCATGTGCAGTGGTTCCCGTGGTGCTCGCGTACACTTCCCCCCACCACCAAGTTTTGGGCATACGCATAAGCCTACGGTCCTCCCCCTTCACCCACTTTTGCTGCCCTCCCCAGGTGACTGCGTGTTTAGAGTGGGTGGCGGGCCGGCACGACGGGTTATGATGCCCCGCCCCCTTTACCTGCACAGCCCTTCCCCGCGTGAACGCTCCCCCCGACTACGACTTAAAGATTGCAGAAATCAATGCAGCCGGTCCCACGATCGAAAGCTGTTTCGTCCGCTCTCAACGCCGGGCCTCCTAAAGAAATCACTATCACCAAATCTGACCCAAATTCCGACCGTGTGATGAGTGCATTCGCCTGCCAAGCCCACAGCCATACCGTCCTCTACGCGCGGGCCTGGGTGCGCGCGCCAGCGAGCGCGAAATAAGGGGGAGGGGTGAGTGAAGTTACTGGTAGGGGGAGGGTGGCGTTCGCGCGGCCGGGTACCGGTTAATTTGACTGAGAGGCGTGACCAGGTGTTCGTCGTGGCCCAAGCAGCGCGTCTCTTGAGAATGGATCGTTACTTTCTGCTGATAACGGGTGCGCGCACTCTGACGCCATACGAGGGCTGCGCAAAGGGGGAGGGGGGTTGGAAAAACTCTGAGCAAGCGCGCACGCGTTCGGTGCGTACGTTCGCGTGAGGACACAGAACGGCGGGGTAGTGAATTATGGGACATTCTGGTGAACGTCCGTAGCGATCGCTAGCGATTTGTTACATGGGTCTAAATGTTTATAAAAAATTATGATGAAAGAAAATAATTTTTTCGTCAACTATACTAAAATATATATTGTTTCCTCTTATAATGTATCAGAAGTATAAATACTAATGATGTAAATCTCAATCTCACTTAAATATTCGGCAAACGAAAGGCCAAGTGTCTTCTGCCGATGCACTTGAATGACGATGGTGCTTCGCAGCTGCCTCGACCCACCTCAGACATCTGCAACGGCCCATCTAATTAGCAAACTTGTGCCAATTGACAACGATTGTAATCTCCGTATCGAGCAGACCCATGCATACGGTAGATGCGATGTCCTCAGCTGCTTTTTTCGTTTTCAAACTGACCGCGGCTAAGTATGCCTCAGTTAAAGGACATGACAGTTTTTCCAGACCCCAAGTATTCTTGCTATAAAACCGTAACACCTACTGTGTATAGCTATTTTATTTCATGTTTTTCTAGCTTTGTTCCCTAGAAGTCAGGTTTTTTTCACTTAAAACAAACTCCTTATTTCGCACACTATTGACCTAGCAAAAGACCAAAACAAATACAATAGTCACTGCGAAAGAAGGGGTTTGGGTTAGGTTTTTTCCTGCCTTCCGGGGTTTTTGACGGCGCCAAAGATGTGCTTTACAAATAAACCTTATTATTAGTAACAATGGTGAACGACAGTCTCTGCTCTTATATGATTTCTGCAATTACAAGAAGCGTTTCCAGCCCTCATTCGTTCTCATCAACAGTCCTGTCTCATTTGCACTACAATCAATCCTCTCAACCAACCCCTTTAATTTTGTTGAAGCAGATTTTTCTCCTACGTTTTGTTTTTTAAGCGGCGGCTCGCTGAACTCCGCTCCAGCTTAAATTATAGGAGTTTTTTTTTCACTGCTTCCTCCTTAGTTGACCATGCGTTGACTACTATTTTAAAACGACCAGATGTTGGTGAATATGAATTAATGTACCAACACTACTTAACACTCCCGCTGTCTATGCGGTTGTATCACGGAGAGCAGCACTTATCAACTTTGCATTTAATTTGCCAAAGCACTAATTTTGCAATGACGAGGCCCTCCGGGGCTAAAATATAAAATTTATTTATTTATTTAACTGCGATCTTCAGACCATGGTTCTTTAGGAGAGAAGAAGTCGGTTGAGGCCAGAATAGAAGAAATAGTTTGTTCAGTATACAGAGAAACGGAGAATAGATGGAAAGAGTTTGACTATGGAGAGCACGCCCTTCCGCTGTCTTGGCGTGGTCCGAAGTGCTGCTTAATAGCAGGAATCCCCAGCGGTCAGAGAGGGAGAGAGAGCGTTCATACGTGCAGGCTTGATATTCAACGCCGGGGCAGCAGGCAACTTTGCAGCAACTGTAAATGACTGTTCCCAGATGTCGAGACTAACACCTGCGGGCCTTTGGGAAAGTTCACTTAGACGCGAGTTACTAACGGCAAAGCAACACGGCTTTGTGCGGCAGTCATCTCAGTGAGGTCGATCATAGGACAAATTTGCAAAGGGCAACAGGGGGCCTAGACAATGCGTCAGTCATCTCATTGCGTGACCCATCGATACGGTGGATATATGCCTGTAAACTGGCAGAATAAACATATTATATATATGTTTATTTAAGGGCCCCCTCTTGCCCATTTGCAACTTACTCCTATGATCGACCTCGCTGAGATGACTGCCGCACAAAGCCGTGTTGCTTTGTCGATGCTAGCTCGCGTCTAAGTGAATTTTCCCAACTGTTCTAAAAAAACAGATTCAATTTCCACAGTTACTGCTAACATCAAAATCAGACAGATTAATATATAAAAACGTTCAATCCTTCGGTAGGTAAGCGTCTGTGACCCAGTGCATGTATAGTGCGAAGCCCAAAGTGAGATATCACAATGACCAAAAGAACAAGAGTTTAGGGATATGTAAAAATATAAGGGAAAATAGTTACGCCTTGAGTCTTGTCGTACACGAGGATAAAGTCCTACAGGTGTTGTATCTGCATTCGAAGACTAGGAAAAATCCAGGAAAATAGAGGCAATAATGTCAAATGTCACAAATACTCGTGGACTGTCACAGTGCCCCCCCCCCCCCGCGCTAGATTGAAGGTGACGTAAAGAAATGATATCGAAGGAAAATATTGAGGTCTAAAAATGATGAGGCACGAGT
>JAYGXS010001365.1:0-14293 GCA_036362985.1 Ligula intestinalis
GGTAAAGTATGCACAGACGTTTGCAGTATTTAAAGGACACAGTCATTACTGCAAGCATACAGCGACAATTAACATTAATTGCCTTCTTGTGCGTGGACTGGTTGTTGGACGGTACGCGGGCTCTGACCTGCTGAACTTTCGTCACGGGCGGTGAGCTCGGGCATGATGATTGCTTGGCCGTCTGGCTCCCCGGTGTTGGCGTACGATGAGGCGGTGGCCTGCCCATTTCTCAAGTGACGGCTTGCTTTGGCCACACTGAATCTCAGGAATGAATATGGATTGGGCAGATCGTTGAACTTGTTGATGGATTGGAGGCCCGTGAACCATGACTCAAGTAGTTCTCGGCTCACCCGATTGTCACCTCTTGCGAGAATTTCGGCCTCATCAAATTTGAAGGGTGTGGCCGGGTCTCGTCGAATGAGCCGCAACTTGAGAATTGGCATCATTTCGCCGCACTGCAGCCGCGTGTTCGGCAACTCGCGTCTTCAGAAGTCTGCCCGTTTCTCCGACATAGTTGCTTTGAACACAACTGCACCAGATACTGTAGACGACCCCAGATGTTTTTTGCCGTGGCAGTGGGTCTTTCGGCTTACTTATCTGACGCCTTATGGTTGCCTCCGGCCTGTGTGCGACGCCAACTCCAAGTGGTGCGAGAAGGCGGCTGACTGCTTCCGATACGTTTTTGACATACGGGATCGAACGCCAAATCTTGGGTTCGGTGCGCATCTGTTGGCCAGTTCGTTTGCGCAAGCACGGGTTGACAAAGTTGCGCGGGTAGCCATTTTCACTGAACACCCGTCAAAGGTATGCTATCTCGGCAACTTTGTCTTATTCTTCGCTGCAGTGCGTCTCAACACGCCGATAGAATGTTTTTACGCAACTGCGTTTGTGGCTGATTGGGTGGTTGCTGTTGTAATTCAGTACTTGCATCGTGTTTGTCACTTTCCTGAATACTTTAGTCTTTAGACCACCACAATCTTTTCGACAAACGAGGACATCAAGAAAAGCCAGCTGGTTGTTCTCCTCTTCCTCCATCTGAATGTCCAGAAAGATGCTTTTGAGACGTGCCTTGAACGTGAGCACCTGATCCCGTTCGATGACGACGAAGGTGTCATCCACATACCGAGCCCAGAATTTTGGTTTGTGGTAGTGGAAAACCAGCGACTCTAGCCTCTGCAGGACCGCCTCGGCTATGAGTCCCGAAATCGGTGAACCCATTGGTGTCCCCTTCACCTGCTCGTAGATCGTTTCGTCAAAAGTAAAGTACGTCCTTCGACAGAACTTCAGGAGCTGTAGGATTTCCGTGTGTCCCAGGCGACTCTCCGTCTCATCGTATTTGTTTCGTAGGAGCAGTTCGACCGTCTTGATTGCCAGATCCTGAGGGATAGAAGTAAAATGAGGCGTGACATCAAAAAAACCATGATATCACTTGGCAAGAGACTTACCCCTTTAAATTTCTCCAAGAACTGTGTTGTCGAGCGGACCGTGGTTTCCGAATCAGCAGTCAGAAATTTGAGACGTCGAAACAGCCACTTTGCTAGCCCGTACGTTGGAGTGTCTTTGAGTGATACGATGGGTAAGAGAAGAGCACCTTCCTTTTGCACTTTTGGGAGGCCATAGAAACGGCCCAAGGCCGTTTATTGTGCCCTCGCCATGCGTCGGTCGGACGGCTTTATTGCACCCGAGTTCTCTTGAGCCAACAAGGTCGAATTTATTTCGCGTGTGAGCTTTTTTATGGGATTGGTTTCACAAGGAACATAAAACTTACGATCCTCCAGTATGTTTTTCGCCTTCTGAAGGTAGTCAGTTCTGTCTAATACGACCGTAGAACGTTCCTTGTCGGCTAACACGGTGACAATGTCCCGGTCGGCCTTGAGTGCTCTTAATGCAACGTGTTCGACCTTGGGGAGTACTTCCCGTGGTTGATGAGCCATCAGGAGGGACGATACCTCGTGTCGAATAAGGTTCTTCATCTCCTCCGTTGCTTCTGTCTGATTTATGACTGATTCCACAGCTGCAATCATGTTAGCAGGTTTGGCATCAGCCGTGTTGAATGAGGCTTCGTGCTGAAGAACCTGTATTTGCTCCTTTGTCAGTTCTTTCGACGACAGGTTGTGTACCAGTACGTCTTTTCTGGATGACGTTTGATTGTGCAGTCTGCGGAATTTTTTCTCCAGTGCTGCTTCACGAATTGCTTGTTTGTCGCGGGCTCGTTCAAGCACTCTCTGGTAAAGCAGTTTTGTGCTGCCCCACACATAAGCTCACAGCATTTCATCTTCTCGTGGTCAATTATCTGGCAATATTTGCGTAGCCTCGCGTGGCAATCTTGAATGAACAGACGGACCATTCTCTTGCCAGTTTGAAACATAAAGCATATCGCCGTCTCCGTGTTAAGCGCCAGCTTGTATCTCACACTCCTCGGCAACACGTAATTTTCAAGGCATCTGTGCAGAAACTGGATCTTCGAATAGGTTGAGGCCTCACAAAGGGTAAATGTTTCCCATCGTCGGGCCGATCTAAGCGCATCGCGCCCCAGTAATTTGCCAATACAAGCGATTATCCGTGTCCCAGGAAGCAATGGAGAAGAAGAAGAAGACTCGATCGCTGGGACAAAATGTTTATTCGCCTGACGCTTCGATATCCGTCGTGGATACGTCATCAGAGACATGACAAGCAGAAAGGTAAAGTATGCACAGACGTTTGCAGTATTTAAAGGACACAGTCATTACTGCAAGCATACAGCGACAATTAACATTAATTGCCTTCTTGTGCGTGGACTGGTTGTTGGACGGTACGCGGGCTCTGACCTGCTGAACTTTCGTCACGGGCGGTGAGCTCGGGCATGATGATTGCTTGGCCGTCTGGCTCCCCGGTGTTGGCGTACGATGAGGCGGTGGCCTGCCCATTTCTCAAGTGACGGCTTGCTTTGGCCACACTGAATCTCAGGAATGAATATGGATTGGGCAGATCGTTGAACTTGTTGATGGATTGGAGGCCCGTGAACCATGACTCAAGTAGTTCTCGGCTCACCCGATTGTCACCTCTTGCGAGAATTTCGGCCTCATCAAATTTGAAGGGTGTGGCCGGGTCTCGTCGAATGAGCCGCAACTTGAGAATTGGCATCATTTCGCCGCACTGCAGCCGCGTGTTCGGCAACTCGCGTCTTCAGAAGTCTGCCCGTTTCTCCGACATAGTTGCTTTGAACACAACTGCACCAGATACTGTAGACGACCCCAGATGTTTTTTGCCGTGGCAGTGGGTCTTTCGGCTTACTTATCTGACGCCTTATGGTTGCCTCCGGCCTGTGTGCGACGCCAACTCCAAGTGGTGCGAGAAGGCGGCTGACTGCTTCCGATACGTTTTTGACATACGGGATCGAACGCCAAATCTTGGGTTCGGTGCGCATCTGTTGGCCAGTTCGTTTGCGCAAGCACGGGTTGACAAAGTTGCGCGGGTAGCCATTTTCACTGAACACCCGTCAAAGGTATGCTATCTCGGCAACTTTGTCTTATTCTTCGCTGCAGTGCGTCTCAACACGCCGATAGAATGTTTTTACGCAACTGCGTTTGTGGCTGATTGGGTGGTTGCTGTTGTAATTCAGTACTTGCATCGTGTTTGTCACTTTCCTGAATACTTTAGTCTTTAGACCACCACAATCTTTTCGACAAACGAGGACATCAAGAAAAGCCAGCTGGTTGTTCTCCTCTTCCTCCATCTGAATGTCCAGAAAGATGCTTTTGAGACGTTCCTTGAACGTGAGCACCTGATCCCGTTCGATGACGACGAAGGTGTCATCCACATACCGAGCCCAGAATTTTGGTTTGTGGTAGTGGAAAACCAGCGACTCTAGCCTCTGCAGGACCGCCTCGGCTATGAGTCCCGAAATCGGTGAACCCATTGGTGTCCCCTTCACCTGCTCGTAGATCGTTTCGTCAAACGTGAAGTAAGTACTGTGACAGAACTTCAGGAGCTGTAGGATTTCCGTGTGTCCCAGGTGATTCTCCGTCTCCTCGTATTTGTTTCGTAGGAGCAGTTCGACCGTCTCGATTGCCAGATCCTGATCACGCACAAGAAGGCAATTAATGTTAATTGTCGCTGTATGCTTGCAGAAATGACTGTGTCCTTTAAATACTGCAAACGTCTGTGCATACTTTACCTTTCTGCTTGTCATGTCTCTGATGACGAATCCGCGACGGATATCGAAGCGTCAGGCGAATAAACATTTTGTCCCAGCGATCGAGTCTTCTTCTTCTTCTCCATTGCTTCCTGGGACACGGATGTTCGCTTGTATTGGCAAATTATGAACTATTTTTATGGTGGACCTATTATGCGATTTTGGTGATGTATAGGGAGCTTTAGGGTGAAAGTGTTTTTCCCTTAATAGAGAGACTTAAAGTGACTTTATGTTACCACATATTTGCAATTGCATCAGATCAAACCAATTTATTAACGCTAACGCATACAGTAAATCGGGCGCACAAATCGATAGAATTTACCCTATAAAAAGAACAATCTGCATCGCTTCAATTTCTTGATGTACGTCTGAGTAAAAGAGCTGATGGTAGCATTCAATCTAGGGTATTTCGCAAGAAGACTTAGTGTCGGCAATACATCAATTTCGCTAGTTTCGTACCGCTGAAATTTCAACGCAATTTACTACGGTGTTTGACGCAAAGCACGAAAAGGATTTGCTCGACTGAAAGCATTGAAAAGGAGCTCAAGATTGTTGAAGGCGTGTTTCGAAAAAATGGGTATCCTTGTCGATCTATCGCTAAAAGCATGAGTGAAAGGCCGCCAAAGCCCTCAGTATTAACAATGGAGCAGAAAAGAATATGCATCAGACTCCCATTTTAAGGGGACGGACCAAGCGAACGACTAAGGAGGTGCCTGATTCAAGCCGTAGCAACTACCTTCCCAGCACCCAATGTCCATGTATTGTTCTCGACTACTCCCATCCTATACGGAGAGATTAATGAAAGACTGCCAGCCCAGACCACCTTAATGTGCATAAATTCATTAACATGTTTCTGTGGGGCAGGATATATTGGTCGCACAAGCCGTCGCTTGTCTAAGAGGGTAGGGGTACACATACCTGCATGGTTAGGGAAGGGCCAACTTAGAGGTGTAAACAGTTCAATCTTAGCGCACCTGGTAGACTCAAACCATCGCGTGGATGCCAAAGAGGCCTTCCAAGTGATTTACGAGGTGCCTTCAAGCTGCTCGGATAGCGTATGTTGGCGACGGCAGAAGCGGCCGCCATCAGGCATTGCAGACCGCTGCTATGTGCCCAAAAAAATTTCGTCGCGGCGCCCCAGTGCCATGGGCGAAACAAGGTAACACGGCCACCCACAGCAGACCACAGGCCTTGGAAATGGGTCACCGCAGGGACGACCAAGTCCCATGTCCAGCCACGCACACCTTATCGGCGGTCCTGGACGCCGACATTGACATTGACTTTGACACTGACGCCATCTAGACATTGACACTCTGATCCCAACTCCACCTTTGCCCCCACCACGCTTCCTCCACTCTCCACGCCACCGCGGCAACTAAAACACTGCATTTGTCTACTAACCACCATAGTATATTCATACAATATAAATGCAATGGCCTGACGAGAATTTATCTTCCGTGAGTCTGTTTCATGCCTTAATGGCCATCTGAGAAAGCGCGTTTCGTCAAACGTCGATATGGGTGGCTTTTCTTTGTTGTTTAAAAGGATGACCTCGCAGATGGTCAGTCTGAGCCAAGTCGAAGAAGTCATCAAATTATAGGGTGCAGTCTTTGCCTGTAACAATACGGTAGGTTTGCATGGGTTCGCCGCGGAGTTGCCTATAAATGAGAGGGAAAAGATCAAGTTCGGTCAGTCTTTCTTCATAAGGCAAATGATCAAGATTTTTGACCATCTTCGTAGCTCTCATCTGCACTCGCTGCAGGCGCATTTTATCCTTCTTGAACCACGGACACCAGGCCGGACAGCATACTCCAAGTGGGACCGAACAAACGCTCCGTAGGTTTTCCTGAAGAGCTCCTTGTCAATGTTGACGAATCATCGCTTATCGCAAACAGCACCTGTGTCGCGCGTTTAGCTGCCTTAACACACTGAGTAGATGGTTTAAGTGAGAAATTTATTAGAACACCGAGATCCTTTTGTTCGTTCACATTTAAAAGCGGGTGCCCATCGAGGAGGTATTGGAAGGAATCGTTCTCCTCATCAGTCCTTCTAGTACGGAGTCTTAAAACCAGACACTTACATATGTTAAAGTTTAAACGCCAACGAGCAGACAAGCAGATAAGTCGATTGATACCTTCTTGAAGCGCTTTCCTATCGGCGTCAGACCTGATGGCTCTCCAGAGTTTGACGTCGTCGGCTGACATGACAGCGCTGCAACCCAGGTAATTGACAGAGTCGTTGATATAGATAAATGAGAGCAGTGGCCCTAAGACAGAGCCTTGGGGGACGCCACTCAGCACAGATGTAGGGTTTGACTTTGAGTTACCAATGCACGCAGTTTGCGATCGCCCTGTGAGAAAGTCTGTGATCCATGCCAGCAGGTTTCCTCTTATGCCAATTTCTGAAAATTTATACATTAGACGCTTATGTGGGACGCTGTTGAATGCCTTCCTGAAGTCCATATAGATGACGTCAACCTTATCATCTTCATCTAGTGCGCGAGCCACTGCTCAGTGGAGAGTAGAAGGCTGAAAAGGCAAGAATGGTGCTTTCTGAAGCCGTGTTGGAGCCCTGACAGTAGGTTGTGCTCCTCCAAAAACTTCATTGTCGTCTTCTTAATTATCGTTTCTATCAACTTACAGCAAATACAAGTAAGGCGTACGGGCCGGTAATTGTTGACCTTCGTTCCGGCTCGGGTAAATATTTTCCATTTTCCATTCAGGTGGCAGTTTTCCTAGTTCAAATGAATAATAATAAGGCTTATTTGTAAAGCACACCTTTGGTACTATCAAAAACCCCGGAAGGCAGGAAAAACCTAACACAAACTCCTTCTTTCGCAGTGACGATCGTGTATGTTGCGGTATTTTGCTAAATCAATAGTGTGCGAAATAAGGGGTTTGTTTTAAGTGAAAAAAACCTGAATTCTAAGGTAAAATAATAGAAAAACATGAAATAAAAAAGTTTACATTTTACCTGTAACGGTTTTATAGTATGAATACTTGGGGTCTGGAAAAAGGGTCATATTCGTTAACTGAGGTATACTTAGCCGCGGTCAATTTGAAGGCGAAAAAATCAGCTGAGGACTGGAACGGACCAAACCTGAACTGAACCCAGTATCCTTGTTTTAATCATCGTTTAAGTTTGACCGGTCCTTTTTCCCTAGAACAGTGATCTGATTGGACCAGGAGAACACACACGTTACGACCTGAAGTTCCGATAAGTCCGACCCTAGATCCCTTCCATCCTTCTCGCTTACCTTTTACCGTATCTCCTTTACCGTTTCCGTTACCGTTCCCATTACCGATGCCCTTCCTTGTACCAGTACAATACACCTTTATATATCCTCGTCTTACCCTTTGATTACGTGAAGGGTTCTACCTCTAACTCGCTCGCATCAGCGTTGGATGGTATCGATGGACCTCTCGGTAGTGTATTCGACGAGACGCTTTTCGTCGAACCAAGGCTGAGAGTACCCATTACCTCTGGTCCCCACCGATTGGGCGCATTCGACTCGGCCGTTACAGTGGTGGCAGACGGTGCCGGATCCCTCCCAAATCCGCCTGGTTACCCCCCGCACAACCATGAGTTCTTACCTTTTTATCGACCCCCTTCTAGCCCCCATCCCATATCAGTCTGACCAGGACATTCGTAAGTGGCTGGTCAATCTCTTATTTTTAGCAGACCTCTCTACGTCTGAACATACCCGCTATCTGCTTAACTTTCTTTCCCCAGCGATATTAGACTCCACCCTAGATACGGGTGTCACTATTGATGCTCCATTTCCCCTTGCCCATGACCAATTATTAGGCTTATTTGGCAAAAATTTATCTGAATCCGCCGCCGGTGCCCAATTCTACAAACTGGAGCAGACCCTTCCCCCCAACTGTCAGCTATGGAGTTTGCGGAAGACCTTTTACGACTGAGCCGCCTCGCTTACCCGACAGCATGCCCCTATATCACAGAATCAAATTGTGTTGGATCGGTTTATCTCTGGTCTGCAGGACCGGGTGGTCACTGAACATTTGGTTATCAGTCGCCCCCCTCCCCCCCAACCTGACCGCAGCACTCCAGATCTGCAACCGGTTAACAGAGTTCCGCAGCCAAGAAGACAAACGCAATGTGATCGTTGCAGCCCCTATCCAGCCCCGTCCCGGTCCAGTCTCGTCGACTCCCTGGGTATCATTGTCAAACCCAGGTCAAACGACTGTCAATAGACCCCTACCCGTCCGGTTCCCAAACCACAACCCGCAGTGTCAGGACTGTTCGGCATTCGGTCCCCGGGCACAGCAATGCGGACACAACCCGCCCCGTAAGTCGCCTTTGTCTCATTCTTTTTTTGCGTATAACGTAGCCCACTTCCCCGCGTTTCTCGCAACCGTTACGTTAGCAGGCATAACCACCCAAGTCCTAGTGGATACCGGAGCTAACGTCTCTCTCGTCACGATTAAATGTTAACCTAAACACATGCTACGGTTAGTCAACCCATTATCCAAGTCACGAAGCCTAGGAGCCGCTTACGGTACCGCCATGTCTATTTCCGGCACAATTACCCTAATCTTTACTATCGAGAATGCCCCCGTGGCGCACACGTTCTTGCTTGCTCCGGATAGTCTTTGGTCTCTCGTCCTTGGATTTTATTTCCTTTATGACCATGAGTGCGTCATCCACGTTCGTAAAAGACGCGTGACCCTTGGCCTCAAGGTTAATAACAGCCCACGGTCGGTTCCAATCTTCGATCTCAACCTGATATATGATTCGGTCATGGCGGTTGTCACCTTCGAACCCACTTACCTAGATGACGTCCTCCCTCCGTTAGCAAGAGTAGGTTCTGTGGCTCATGCACAATTAAAGGGCATACTTGGCTCAGTTCCTGGGCTCTTTACCTGGTCTCCCACGACGTTCGGTCGGACCCGACTGGTGCAACACACTATCAATACCGGATACGCCAAGCCAGTTTGGCAACCACCTAGACGAATCCCGCACAAGCAGTGGGCCGAAGTGGATAAAATCCTGGGTGAACTCCTCAAAGCACATGTTATCCAACCGTCTTCTTCACCATGGGCATCACCGATCACATTGGTCCCTAAGAAAGATGGATCCCTTCGACTATGCATCGACTACCATCGCTTGAACGCAGTCACTGTCCGCGATTCGTTTCCCCTTCCCCGTCTCAACGGCACGCTGTAAACATTAGGCGGGGCAGCATGGTTCTCTACTCTTAACCTCAAGTCAGGTTACTGGCAAGTCGAAGTCCACGCAGAACATCGGCATAAGACGGCGTTCACGGTTCCCCAAGGCCTATACCAGTTGCAAACGACTCCTTTTGGGCTTTGTAATGCCACAGCAACATGTCAACGTCTCACGTAGCAAGTGATACGACACCTTATACCCGGTAAATGCCTCGTGTATCTCGATGACATCATCGTTTTCGGGAAAAACATTCCGCAACATAACGAAAACCTAAAGGAAGTTTTCGCAGCCCTCTGAAATGCCGGGCGTACCCTTAACCCCGCCAAATGCATTTTCCTCCGATCGGAAGTGCAGTTTTTAGGGCAGAAGATTTCTCCTGGACGGTTAGCCGCACTCTCCGAAAAACTGCAACAGATTCCTACCTGGCCTACATCGACTAATGCGTCAGAGTTACGTAGTTTCTTCGGGCTGGCGTCCTACTACAGGCGTTTAATTAAGGGTTTCGCACACATGGCTAAGCCTCTTCATTGGATAACCAAAAAAGACCGGAAATGTACGTGGTCCACTGAGTGCCAAGAGGCTTTTACCAATCTCAGAAACACCCTGTATTCTGCACCACTCCTCGCACTCCCTCCCTTCAAGCCATGGGCACCTCTTTTTATAATAGACACCGACGCTAGCAGTTTCGCAATGGGCGCCGTTCTCTCTCAAGAAGGTAGCGACAAGGTCGAACACCCAGTCTGTTTCGCAAGCAAAACACTATCGCAAGCCCAGCGCAATTATACCGTGTTTTGTTGGGAGATGCTGGCGATTGTCACATTCATAAGACAATTTAGGCACTTTCTGATAGGGCAACACTTTGTCCTTCGTACAGACAACCATGCCCTAGAATGGCTTGCTTCCATCAAAGACCCCGAGAATCAAGCCGCACGATGGCAGGAATTCCTGCAGGATTTGGCCTTCAAATGCCACTTCCGCCCGGGACGTAACGATGGTAATACCGATGCCTTTTCTCGCATGCTTACTAGCCCACCGACCGATAAGTCAACTCCCGAACCGAGTGCAAACGCTATTTACATGTCCGAGCCTACCCGTCATACGTGGTCGACAACTCAAGTAAGCGACCCAGATACCGCAGTTGTGTACCGTCATACATCGCAAGGGCTATGAAAACCGGCCGAGTGCGACATGAGAGGATTTAGTGAGAATGCCCGCCTCCTACTGAACCAGTGGCCTAATCTTATCATCGAAAATGATGTCTTATTCTGGCGTGACCGCCACAACCAACATATACGCACT
The DNA here is from genome assembly GCA_036362985.1 of Ligula intestinalis. Lineage (NCBI taxonomy): Eukaryota > Metazoa > Platyhelminthes > Cestoda > Diphyllobothriidea > Diphyllobothriidae > Ligula > Ligula intestinalis. The sequence continues at coordinate 10,664 of JAYGXS010001365.1, forward strand.
GTAGTGCCATGATATCTCATTGAAGCCATGCTAGGCGCCCTCAATTCCGAGTTAGGTCACTATGGCCAGCACAAGAGTAAATCGGCGATCTGCGCGCGCTTCTAATGGCCATAATAACGTCACGCAATCCATCACTTCTGCTAATCCTGTCCGACATGTGCGTCTTTCAAGCCACCCACCAAATCACCCGAGCGCCGATGGAATCTGTGATTACCGGTTTCCCTGGGGAACGTGTTGGCTTGGATATTATTGGCCCCTTACCAATATCGTACTGTGGTTACGAATTCATATTTGTAATAATTGATTAATTCACGAAGAGGGTTGAGGCTGTCCCCATCTTACGTCAAAACGCGGAGACAGTTGCAAGCACCATCATTCGTGAATGGGTCAGTCGTTGGGGTTCGCCACTATCTTTTCACTCCGACTGCAGTTCCATTTTCGAGTCCCAACTTTTCCATGAGGCATGCGAAGTCCTCGCGGTCAAAAAGACCCATACGACCCCATACTATCCCAAGGGCAACGGGTTGGTCGATAGGACGAATCAGACCCTCCTTAATCTTCTGCTCGCTTTCGCCCGTGACGGCCACCAAGAAGACTGGGATCCACATCTACCCCTCTGCCTCCTAGCTTACCGGAATACGGTCCACTCATCTACCGGGTTCACACGCCACTACTTGTACACTGCACGCTATCTACGTATTTCGAACGACTTACACAATCCTTTTCCGGCACCTAGTAGGACATTCACCCATACTTATGCCTCAGAACTCCATGAAATTTTCCGCAGCGCCCATAACGCCGCCCGCACTACTCTCGGAGAAGCTACTTTCCACCAGAAGGAACAGTTTGATCGGCGGGCCTCCGGGGTTCCCCACCAAATTGGCGGCCTCGTTATGCACCACTACCGATTCCCGACACTTGGCACATCCTCCAAGTTCCATTACCCCTAGCGAGGGCCTTTTCGTGTTCTCCAAGTTTAAGCCTCATACGCGACGCTAACCATGCTAATCTAGCCCCTTTCACCGCAAACTTTGCCAGCCTCAAACCATTTCGGGGGCAACTACCCGTTTGCACCGCAGACACCCTTCCCATCCTGCCAGACACTCTTCTTACCCCGGTTGCCATTGAGGTGACAGTTCCCTCCCCCATTGACAAAACCAGCACTCAGGACACTGCTGCACCTATAGGGAGGGCTGTGTAACGGACCAAACCTGAACCGAACCCTATTTCCTTGTTTTAATCATCGTTTTCCTGTGACCGGTCTTTTTTTCCCTACAACAGTGATCTGATTGGACCAGGAGAACACACGCGTGACGACCTGAAGTTCCGATAAGTCCGACCCTAGATCTCTTCCGACCCTCTCGCTTCCCGTTTACCGTATCTCCTTTACCGTTTCCGTTTCCGTTCCCATTACCGATACCCTTCTTTGTACCAGTACAATATACCTTTATATATCCTCATCTCCCACTTTTATCACGTAATGAGCTCTACCTCTAACTCGCTTGGGTCAGCGTTGGATGAGATCAATGGACCTCTCGGTAGTGTATTCGATGAGACGCTATTCGTCGAACTAAGGCTGAGAGTACCCACAACCTCTGGTCCCCACCGATTGGACGCATTCGACTCGGCCGTTACAGGACATCGCATCTTCCGTATATATGGGTCTGCTCGATACGGAGATTACAATCTTTGTCCATTGGCAGAAGTTTGATAATGTGATGGTACGTCGCAGATGTCTGAGGTGGGTCGAGGTAGCTGCGAAGCACCATAGTCCTTCAATTGCATCGAAAGAAGACACTTGGCCTTTCGTTTGTCGAATATCTAAGTGAGATTGAGATTAACATGATTAACATTTATACTTCTGATGCATTATAAGAGGAAAAATATATATTTTAGTATAGTTGTAGAGAAAATTATTTTCTTTAATGATAATTTTTTATAAACATTTTGATGTTAGTCGAAGAATATTGGAATAGATAAATTGTTCTTAGTTTTTTTAAGGAAAGGAAAAGGAGGCAAGGCAAAATTTTGCTTAAGCTTTGATTTTATCAGCGTTGGAAATCGTCGACTGGAAAGCTCCCAGCATTGGCCAGTTTTCTCCAAAATGTGCGGGAACTCTCCTGGACCGTTAGATCCCTTTTGGTCCGAATTGGACGTCACAGAACTGGTTAGCAAAGTGTCCTATTTTGTTCAGGAATATATGCGTCATGTCATTTGAGAAGAACTGCTTGGTCTTTCTTCTAAATCCGGCTAAATTGTGGCTTTTGCGAATATCGTTGGGTAGGGCATTCCATATGATCGCATATCTTATGGTGTTGAAATTTGATCGCTGGACCGTCGTAGCTTTAGCTTTATGAATTGTATGCTGGTTGTTTCTAGTGTCTACTGCCGATGCACTTGAATGACGATGGTGCTTCGCAGCTGCCTCAACCCACCTCAGACATCTGCAACGTCCCATCTCATTATCAAATTTCTGCCTATGGACAGTGATTGTAATCTCCGTTTCGAGCAGACCCATGCATACAGAAGATGCGATGTCCTGTAACAGCCGAGTCGAATGCGTCCAATCGGTGGGGACCAGAGGTTATCGGTACTCTCAGACTTGGTTCGGCGAATAGCGTCTCGTCGAATACACTACGGAGAGGTCTGTCGATCTCCTCCAACGCTGATGCGAGCGAGTTAGATGTAGAAATCATAACGTAATAAAAGTGGGAAACGAGGATTTATAAGGTATATTGTACTGGTACAAGGAAGGGTATCGGTAATGGGAATGGTAACGGAAATGGTAAAGGAGATACGGTAAACGGTAAGCGAGAGGGTCGGAAGGGATCTAGAGTCGGACTTATCGGAACTTCAGGTCGTCACGTGTGCGTTCTCCTGGTCCAATCAGATCACTGTTCTAGGGTAAAAGGACCGGTCACAGTCAAACGATGATTAAAACATGAAAACAGGTTTCGGTTCAGGTTTGGTCCGTTCCAGTCCTCAGCTGATTTTTCACTTTCAAACTGACCGCGGCTAAGTATACCTCAGTTAAAGAACATGACAGTTTTTCCAGACCCCAAGTATTCATACTATAAAACCGTAACGTGTACAATATATAGTTATTTTATTTCATATTTTTCAAGATTTGTAACTTAGAAGTCAGATTTTTTCACTTAAAACAAACTCCTTATTTTGCACACTATTGACCAGCATTTCCCAGTTTTCTCCAAAATGGGCGGGAAATCTCCTGGACCGTTAGATGCATTTTGTCCGAATTGCACGTCAAAGAACTGTTCAGCAACACGTCCTGTTTTCTTCAGAAGTATATGCGTCATGTAATTTGTAGAAGCTGTCAACATATTATATGCCACCCTTAATTTAATTCGAGATACCCTTATTGACGAGTGATCCCCATGTAAGAAATCACTAATCCCAAACTTCCTTTCCAAACGGCTAAAAAACTTAAAAAACAACTCCACGACCCATGTATTAGTTATCTATCTACGCTCAGACGCATTACAGAGATTCACGAGTTAGCTCAGAACATTGAAACAAATAAGACGATAGCAGCAGAACATCGGGCAATCGAGTCCCCAGAAGGGACAGCCCAAATCTTCAGGAAACAAATAAATAATCATCAAAAACAAG
>JAYGXS010001366.1:0-14291 GCA_036362985.1 Ligula intestinalis
ATAGTAGTCAATGCATGGTGAACTAAGGAGGAAGCAGTGAAAAAAAACTCCTACCATTTAAGCTGGGGCGGAGTTCAGCGAACCCCCGCTTAAAAAAAACAAAACGTAGGAGAAAAAAACTGCTTCAAAAAAAGTAAGACGGTTGGTTAAGAGGATTGATTGTAGTGCAAATGAAAGGGGACTGTTGATGAGAACGAATGAGGGATTGGAAACGCTTCTTGTTATTGGAGAAATCATATAACAGCAGAGGCTGTCATTCACCATTGTTACACCGCCCAACTGGCTTCATGATCAACCATCAGGGAGATGAGACCGGAGTAGGCCATCGCAGACAACAGAGTCAGGAAGACGAAGGAACGGCAGAGGTCACCTGATCATCAACGAAACGCCGGAGATGTGACCTTGTCGACTGCGGAGTTTAGCGACGAGCTGGCGAAAATAGCAGAACCGCCACGAGCATGACTAAAGACCATGAAGCCTATCGCCAGGGTTGTAAAACGGAGAATGGAGAAAACGGCAATGATGACTTGACAGAGAAGTGGACGAAACATCGTTGCAAATATCACTCAAAGGAGGAAGAAATAGACAAGGGTGGAAAAAACTTTGATCTAAACATAACCACCTCAGATACCAGGGGAACCTTTTTAAAGTCCAAATGTTGTGTGTTTGGGAAGGAGACGGATAATAAGGAATTTATATATTCCGAAGTTAAGTGTTTACGTAATTTGACTTTAAAACCTGCTAAGTTAGACGACAGCCTAATTTCGAGGGGAATATTATTCCAGAGGAAGGCATATTTGGAGGCAAAGAAGATGTAAAAATGTCTCGAATTGGAGCTTAAGGGGGGTGCAATTATCCTGGAGGAATTACGGGTGGCATAAGGTCTATCTGCGGGAATGAGAGCGTTGATTCGTGGAAGGTTAGGGGTACTGTTAACGCGCAAGAGGAAACAGAGGCCCGCTTCGAGTCTTCTGACCCAAAGAAATGTCATGTTCGCTAACTGACATCTCTCCGTATAAGAAAGCGTGGATCGAGGAAGAGCGAATATTTTGCGAGTAAATACCCTCTGTACATTTTCAAACTTACTGCGGTCTGAAGCATTCATTAGACCAAAGAGGGGACAGCAGTATTCTAGATGGGTAGAACATACATGCGATAAAGTTTTAACTTTATTTCCAGCAGGAAGAAATTGTGTGATATAAAACCACATATCTGTGCAGCCTTCGCAGATATTCGATCCGCATGAGGCGACAATGCTAGTTTAAAAATAATATGTTTATTATGCCAGTTTACAGGCAATTGTAAAGAGTTGGTAATGCACCTCTTGGGAGCCTTCCAACACCTCGAAGACCGGAAAAAACCTAAAATAAACTCCCTATGTTGCAGCCAGTATTGGTTTTGTTTAAGGTATATTGTTTTGTCAATACTGGGCGAGATAGGGAGTTTGTTTCAAGTGAAAAAAACCCTGCCTTCAACGGTATGATACAAACGGAATAAATGTACAGTTGTAAGCTGAGTTGACTTAGTAGCAGGAGAACTGTTTCATATCGTTTAAAAACATTAGTTCCAGACGGACAGGGTTGGCACAAGAACACAGTGGTCTCAGTCTTCCTTCAATGGTTGTCGGCAAAAGTTGCGCGCTACCGGCTGAAGGGTTAGCAGACTGCGGGCTGCTGCTTCAGCAGCATTATCTCCAGCATGAAGCCTGGCGGGTTCAAAGTCCACGAACGCCATCAGAGTGAAAGAGAGATTCCACCGAGTCAGCACGCAAAATTCGAAAGTTGTCCTGAATGTAGAAAACTATTTATAGCTCTCTTAAACATAGAGTAGTTTTGCTGGGTTTTAATACTTTTGGTCAGCTTATTCCAGAAACATATGGCATTTACTGAAAAGAATTGCCGGTACTTAACTGTACGTGCCATAGGAAGAAATAAAAATACGTCTCGGTGACTGGCGCGTCGAGAGTGCTCAAGCTGCCTTATTGTACTAAGGGGATTAAAGGTTTGACCATTCAAAAGTTTAAACAGTAAAAATAGACCCTTCTGCAATCGACGAAGCCATAGGGGATCCAGCTTTATAAGTTCGCACCTTTGTTAGTAGGTTAAGTTACGGTGTTCTGTAGTGAAAACTCTTCTAGCGAAGAAGTGCTGCACCGATTCTTTTTTCTTCCGTTCACTAGTGCGCAGAAGACTGAATAGAGGCGACCAGTATTCAAGACTAGGTCTCACGTACATATTATAAAGGCTAGTTCTAACCTTGATAGTCTTAAAATTTCTAAGGATAAATCCGGTGGTTCGGCGTGCTTTAGAGACTATCAGGGCACAGTGCTCTGACAAATTGAGACTATTAGAGTAGGATATGCCCAAATCCTTGATAACTCCTGGGACATTTAATTCATGGCCGTCAATGCTTAATTCCGGTTGATGATCGTCGCCAACAACCATAACGGAACATTTGTGCCATGAAAGGGTGAGGCGCCATGTGCAACACCACTGGGCGAAGGCCTGAAGATCCTTTTTTATCAGCTCGAGCACGATGTTGCGATCTGCCGGTTTATATCGATAAGCGACTTTTAAATCATCAGCGTACATGAAGGGTCTGCCATACTGAAAACAATCTGAAACGTCGTTGACAAACAGGCAAAATAGGAGCAGACCCATTACACTACCCTGTATAACTCCACTCCTCACATGCGTGGGGTTGGAGATAACATTGGAAATTTTTACTCGTTGTGTGCGAGCACCCAAATAGGAAGATATGAAGTTCAGTGGCTTGCTACCTATGCCGAAGGAGGCTAGTTTCAGAAGGAGGAGGTTATGATCGACCCGATCAAAGGCCTTAGTAAAATCAAAATAGACGCTATAAGTGGCAAAACCGCTGTCTCTAGATTGCAGCACATACTCAAAGAAAGAGAGCTGACAGGTGTCACAAGATCGTTTCTCGATAAAGCCATGTTGAGCTGTATTGAGCAGGTTGTTCTCTCTCAAGTGACGCGTCATATTTTCTTTGATTAAGGTCTCCAAGATCTTCGAGGCTGCGGGAAGTGTATTTATTGGCCTAAAGTTGTCAAATGAGGTCGATCGGCCATGCTTGCGAATAGGCATTATGTGCGATTCCTTCCACAACGAAGGAAAGGTTTCGCTCTCAAGAGCAAGATTAAATACCTTACAAAGGATAGATGGAAAGACATTATTCGCTTCAGCTTTTAGAAGGCTAACTGGGACGCCATCTGGTCCTGGACTATAGGATTGACGATAACGACGAATGGCTACAGTCACGTCCCAGAGGGTAAAACTTATGGTTTCGAGTATGGCACCCGTCCAAGCTTGGATAACCGGAGGTGCAGCGAACGAGTTTTCCCTAAAAGTTTTGGATAGGAACGCATTGAAGCTATCGGCGGTCGACTTAGCGTCAGCTATGGGGTTTATTTGTGTAGCTTAGACCTAAGTCTTTTATAGTGGATCGTTCTAAAAGTGGAGTATTTTGAAAGACTAGGGGACGGAGAAGCTTGGCGGGATGGATGCCAATGGCTTCCAATTTTACCAGAAGCCGTCTGTGCGGTACCTTGTCGAAGGCTTTGCTCAGGTCAAAGTAGATAGCAACCACGGATTGCTGCTCGTTACGGAGGGAAGTGACGTGGTTAAGAAAAACTAAGTGACACGTCTCGCATGATCTTACGGGTAGAAATCCATGCTGCAAGTCACGTTAAAGCTTATTTTTTGGCAAAAATCGAGAATTTGTTTAAAAATTATCTTTTCCAGAAGTTTAGCTAGGGCCGGGGTTTATGAACACCGCGGTAGTTATTTATGTCTGAACGAGGTCCTGATTTAAAGACTGGAAGAATAATGGATGTCTTCCAAGTGTCAGGAAAGTAACCATTTAAGAGATAGACTGAAAATATATGGCTAAGTAATTTGGGAAATGTCGACACTCTTTTGATAACTGAATTGGAGATACCATCAGTTCCCGAAGAGTGCAAGTTTTTTAGACAAATTACCTGCTTACGAATTAATTCTATGGAGAAATCAATGTTCCCGTGAGTATTGTCTGAGTATGGTTGAAACGACGGGACCGGTTCGGATTCCGTCGTAAAATGCTACGCAAAGAAAGCATTGAATAATTCAGCCTTATCAGACTCATCTAGTTAAAATGTTTTATTTTCATTCAGCAATGGGAGTATTTCAATTCCTCGTTTTGCGGAGGACCTACGACGAAACAGTTGTGCAACCGATTTTGCAGAGTTCGACTCGCTCAGGGTGCAAGATTCCCTGTGCTGGTCACGTGCAAGACGAATCTTTGACGCTTATTCGAAGATCTCTGCGATCCTTAGATGCACAGACAGCGAACTAGTAGATCTATTTTTCAGCTGCCTCCTCAATTTCTTTAGTCTGGGCAAAAGAAAATGAGGGACGGTCGATTCTGGTGTGTAGGGTTTCGCAATTTTAGTGGGCACAAATTCCAGCATTTTATTAGAAACGACCGACATGAGTTCAGAAAGATATGCAGCGTCGTTAATGGAGGAGAGGCTCTGCAAATCTAATAAGTCGAGAAAATTGTTGATTGAGCTAATATCTGCGAGGTCATACGCATGATAGGTACGACTAGCACTAGCCTTTTCCGTAGAAGGAAGCGGAAGGCAACAGTGAATTAATGTGTGATCACTTTGGAAGATGTCCTGCTTAAAATCAACGAAGAGAGGGGCAATACCATTTGTGAAAATCAGATCTAGGATATGATTCTGTCGTGTTGGGGAACTAACCAGTTGAGACCAGTTAGAAAAATTAATGGTATCTAGGAAAGGCTGAAATCTAGGTGGACGATAGTTTGAAAGCCAGTCGATTTCAGGAAAATTAAAATCTCCAGCAATAATTTTAACTTCAAAATTGGTTCCAGGGTTTAGTCTCTGCATTTTGACAGAGGTGGACGTTCTTAAAAGTAAGAACCTCGTAATAATTTATTTGCAGATTCTCTCCCTGCGAGGATAGATCCGGAGGTCAAATTGCCTTCGTCGACTCCTAAAGTAACTTTGACTCTCCCACCTAAGGTGTAGAAGCTAAATATTAAAGGAATGTGATGTAACTTTATAAGAGTGTCCTCATGAATTGGTGACAGGTTGTACGCTGCAGCCAAGTGTAGTCAATTAGTGCTGAGATTGAGGTCGTTGTGCCATGGTGTAATATTAGGACCGGTTTTTTTCGTAGAATACGTAAACGAATGTGCAAGAGCTTTGAACGGTCAAGTTGCGATATTTATGTATACTTTGAAATGTGTCGTTTTATTTTACTGTCTGCTTGAAATGTAAAGCGTAATCCGGGGACATGCCAAAGAACTGAACTGCAACTCCACATAAACTTTATGGAAGAAAATTCAAATCGTTAACATCTGGGAATGAATGTAGTCGGATAAGGACTTTCGACCGTTTACAACTTTCGTTGCCTTCCTATAATTCACTTTATTAAGAGAAGAAGGCTTTTTCGTTTGAGCTCCCTGTTCATGTCTGAAAATCGCAAAAGTGTTCAACCTTTAAAAATGTACATAATACAAATTTATGCTTAAAATCAGCGATTGGTGTGAGCCCGTTTCAATCTGCTGCTATTGAACGTATGTGCATTATCTTTGTCACAGTTTCTCAGCAGATGAGACTCAAGTCAAGTCAATTTATGATGGGAAATATAGGCAAAAGTCTTTGAACTCCCTATCTGTACGCAGTAGCTAAGAAATGCATCGACAATGCCGAACAATTCAAAGAATGTGTTTAATGTAATTGTGCGTGACTACTTACTTTTTCCAAGTAATACTATCAGATGGGATGATATCAGTTAGCACGAGCAAGCAGGTGTAACTGAAGAAAAAGAGCAGACAGTAAAAAACTCCTAAGGCATGGCTCAGAATTCACAAGATCGAATGTAATTTATGGTTTTTCGGAGAAAAACGGTCGCTCGTGGAGAAAGTGTTGATAAAATATGCCAGGATGCAGCTGTTAACGTTGGCAGCAAGTTAGGGGGTACACCACGAATTATATCCTGATCGGTAGTTCCATACAGGGATAAGGGCGAGACTGCAGATTCACGAGAAGACCCCGAAAAATCAGAGCTGCGACCACGATACGCCTTTGTCGATTTCCAGGGCCGTGATGAACGCGACGAAAACAGGAGAAGCCACCACGATCGCAACTATTCGTTAATGGTCGACATAAGCCAGCTGCATGAACAGGGATAAATTTAGTGGAAAGAACAATTTCATAATTAAATGTTATTCAAACGAAGCAGGAAATAGTATACGAAATAATATATTTCCTTCGTCTAAAGTAGGCTTGCAGCGGTTAACTGGTGTTAGAGTGAGCACTACTATAGCAGTCTAGCATTTTTGTAAAGACTTTTTAGGAAGTGGACATAACAACATAGAGGGGCAATGCATTCCAAGCTTCAACCACTCTAATACAAAAGAAGAACTTTCGTAGGTCTAGTCTGGCCCCTGTTACGCGTAGTTTTAACGGATTTCCCCTCAAGTTCGTGGTTGTAGCTGTTAGGACGTCCTAATGAACAACCTTAGCAAGCAGTAGCTAGCGAGGCATGGCCACAACCGAAGCAGGCTATCGATCGGCTTACACGGGCGAACGTACAAAAGCCGTCAACCGATCGATAACTCAGGTTTTAAACCACCGTCAGCCACTGAGTCAAACAACCAATGGGACTGGTCACCATCTTAGAGGGAAATCTGATTGGCTCAGTGGACATCGTTACACACATTGTTTTCCTTAAATAGTTTGTACCTTAAACACAAAAAAAGACTTCTACTATTGTACCCTTCTTGTCATGTTCTCTCTTCAGGGAAACACACCTGACGTCATTGGGCGGCATCCGTTCTAACAATTTGGCGACGCAGAGCCGGACTCGCTATGTCCTTTTCTGCGGAAAAACTACAGTCTAACTTGAAACAGCAACAAGCTCAGTTTGAGGAGGCTCACTGGAAGATGATGGAGTCCATAATGCAAAATTCAGTTTGCATTTTTCTGGCACAGATTCTTCCGCAAAACAGTCCACATCAGCAGACGCCACTGCTGCTTCCATCACAGAGTTAGTTTATGACCCCGACTCCGGCGTTACATTTGACGCTTAGTTCAAACGTTGGAAAGACATTTTTCGCGTAGATTTTGCCAAGACCAATGATGCATGGAAGGTGCGCCTGCTTTTACGCAAACTGGGCACAAGAGAACACGAGCGGTACGCGAATATCATCCTGCCAAAACACCCTCGTGATTTCACCTTCAATGAAACTGTCTAACGCCTGTCAGAGACTTTCGATGAAAAGTCATCCTTGTTCAATATTGGTCACCAGTGTCTCAAGCTAGTGAAAAAACGAGGTAGATGAGTTTCTGATGCTCGCCAGCACTGTCAACCGCGAGTGTGAACGGTTAAACCCATGGCGTGAAGCGGGCGTTTGTAGCTTAGCGGTAGAGCGTTAGCCTCCGGCAAAGGCTTTCTCTGATGCGCGGGTTCAAATCCCGCCAAACGCCTAGAGTTTTTCACACTTGGGTCAACTCAAATTCGAAAATATTGTTGTATATGTGGCGCGCAAAATCTTGGGTGTCATGACCACCGAGATATCTAAAGAATGAGGCTTTCTATGAAAAGAATAACAGGGCAGCAGCATGCCATTTGATGATGTTACGCTGGTTCCCGTAGGAGATTGTTGACCTCTGAAGAGGATTGGCAGTCCTTGTGGAGGCCGGTCCAATTCCACTACCGTGTGCATCGCTTAACATACTCTTCAACTGAAAACGGCTGGAGTTTCGTTGAACTCATTTTTTTAGGCACAATTGGGCGTGGCGCGGCTTGTCCAACTACTGATGGACGGCATTTACAGAAGTTGTTAATGCATCCAGAGAGGCCATAATACCCTTGTTTGTTATTGGACTAGATGCTGAAAATTGTCTTATTGAAGAGGAAGAGAACGTCGGTAGTTATGTAGTATGTTCGCATACATGGCCCATTCCCTCAACCTATCCCCAATATACGCCTGAAGCTTTGAGATGCTATCTGTGCTACTGTTTTCCTCGTCCGATGAAATCCAGCCCATTACTTTACTGTCGGATGAGAAATAGAACGTGTCAAAGTCGTCCATGGAGGTCTCTCCCGATATACAGTAACCTGACGGGCCAGGTACGGCCTCTTCATCTACTTTCGCATGTTTAATACGGTGTTGCCTCATTTCCTCGTCAATTTCAGGCGAAATTTCAGCCGTTTCTCTCGCAACGTGCCTCCTTATTGTTCTTTTGCAATTATGCCCAGACATAATGCAACAAATAATAATGATAATAATAAGTTGTATATTTCAGGCCCAATGGGCCTCATCAATAAACGAAAAATTCGATAACACGAAGTACTAGAAATAATTGGTTTAACAAACAGTATACGTAATCTATATCTATAAGACGAGTATAACTGTTTAGAAGCGAATTTGTTAGATTCGAAAAAAGGAATATAGCAGTGTCATGCGGAAGGTGAAATTCAAGGGCACACACAGATGAGCCACATCATTATCTAGATTCTGACTATGTATTCTGGTACCCACTGCCTTTGTTAGTAAGGAAGAAGGGCTTGAAAGCGAACTCAGTCGAAGCTGAGCGTGGGGCAGAACAATAGGTATTAACGAAACATTACTGGTATAGACGGGTTCCCGGCACTACACTCGGGTTCCCAAACCGGTGCGGCATAATGGAACATAGGGAACCCACCAGGTTAGTATCATGATGCGCAACGCCGTATGAGATCCAATAGTCCGTCAAATCTACAAGACCATCGTTGGGGATGTCTGAGATGTGACCAAATATAAGGCCCTGATGATGGTTGATGACAAGCGAAACGAGAGCCGTCAAGACTGTGTCCTGATTCCAGGGGACACGAGTCAGAGAAAGGTAGTTTCAAGAAGGGATCCTAAATTCCCGATGGTCCTTTCTCGGGATCGTGGAGAAAGCTGACCGGAAAAGATGAGGAAAACAAAAGGTTAATAGATTCAGTGTTAAGATAAATGTGCAGTCTTCGCTTGAATGCACATAGACAAGTCAACGCCCGAATATCAATCGGCAAATTTTTCCAAAGATAGCTATACCTAGAAGCAAAAAATAGAGATCGCTTAGAAGTGGAAGAAGCAGGAGGAGGTATAATCAACGTTGAATTTCTTAGGTTGTAAGGGCGAGTAACGGGAGTAAGGGCGGAAATCTTGGGGAGATTTGAATTATTATTAAGGCTAAACAGGAGACAAAACCCTGCTTCCAGTCTCCTGACACAAAGAAATTTAAGTTTTGTTATCTGGCATCTATTTAAATAGGAAGTATCTGAAAATGCCGGATAGAGGATCCTTTAGTGGATCTCCTTTGGACACTTTCAATTTTTGAACGGCTAAATTCGTTCATTTGACCGAAGAATGGACAACAGTATTCGAGAATAGGAAGCACATACATACGATAAAGTCTTAGCTTCATTTCGGGAAGGTAGGAATTATGAGAGGGGAAGCCGCATATCTGAGCAGCTTTTGCTGTAATTCTATCAGCGTGAGGTGCAAGATCTTATTTATTGGTGTAACTTCAACCTAAGTCCCTAATGTTAGAACATTCAGTCATGGGGCAATCTTGAAAAAATGATAGGCTGTGGCGACCTCTCAGGCCCAAAACACATGAACTGGCACTTAGAAGGCGAGAACTCCATCTGCCACGTGGAGCTCGACGCAGATAGAGGGTGCAAATCTGAATGAATGCGTTCTAAGCATCCCTCAGCCGTAGAATTAGAGAAGGAGTATACACATTTCAAGTCGTCCGCGTATATATATACGATTGAGAGTGTTCAAATATCATTTATATAAAGCAAGAACAACAGGGGGCCCAAAACGGTACCTTGAAGGACACCGCTTAAAATAGCGGTAGGGGTAGAGTATGAGGACCCCACTAAGACCTGTTGTTTTCGATTAGAAAGATATGATCTAATCAAGGAAAATCAAGATCGACCCTACAAGATCACAGTCGATATTGCCCTCGCTCCTCCTAGGACATTTCTTCATCGATATCCCCCATCAATTACGATCTAGGATATTGTGGCTGCAACCGTTCGTAAACAATTTTTTCTACACCGCTGGAATTATTTTTCTTGCGTGGACGATCTTTTGAAGTCGGAATTTAAGAAGATTTTGTTTTCCAACCATTTCTACCGAGACGTAATCTATTTAAACCGAACACAACCTTGTAGTGGCTTTATCACTACAAATATACAAAACGTCTTAGTAAATACGCGATGAAAACTTTCGAGGGTAGACTAACTGCTAATAAGGGATTTACCAGACTATTCTAGTGGAAAAGTCGCAAAATCCAGTAAAGAGATCGACGATGAAGATTAGAAATGATACAACTCACTTAGATCCTTCACGATCCTAGTCGGCAGTAGTCAAGTAGTCGACTTGCCAAAGGATAACTCTGCGAGGACTGGATCCAAGTTCGTTGGGCTGTGAGTTGCAAAATGGGGAGAAAACTCGTTTGCGAATTGTCGCTGAATTCTCCTGGAGCCCGAGAGTGATCACCAGAGAGGTGTCGTTGAAGGGCAAAATAAACAGCGGCAGGTGGGAGAGAATTGAGCTGTGGAGAGTGATTAGCAAGATAGTTGCTAGCACGCGTCAAAACCGAAAGTGTGAAAAAGTGTTGTATTGAGTTTTAACAAACTTGGTTATTGATAAATTTAAACAACACGTAAGTAGGGCCAAGAGCCCACAACCTCTTCAAACCAGCAAATTCGCGGCCTAGTAAAAGAAATCGTCAAGATCAGAATATTCTTGAGACCTTCAAAGGCTGAGTCGTTTCCCAATATTGAATACACTTTTTCAAATAAATTTAAAGTGCTTATTAAAAAATAGCTACAGTATTTGTTAAGTTCCCTCTGATTATTTGTCGTAAGTCATAATCTGAAAATCATATCAACTGTTTTTTTTCCGAACGTAATAAATAATACAGTTTGTTAAGCAATTTTAAGAGATTTTAACAACCAGCTGCGGTTAAATCATATAGGCTGAATTTTTATAAATCATCTTACATTTAAAGCAGATTTTGATCAAAATTATGAGAACGAAAATTATAGCTCATCGTAAGGTATCTGCTCCCAGACCTAAGCGGTGCCTGACCACGCCTATTAGTCAATGCCTTGATATCAACATGCAGCCCATTGTCAAGGCTAAGCAAATTGATTTATCTGCATTACAGAACTGTAATGACTTCATGATGAAGATTGGTTCTGTTTTATCAATACTAGGCAATCTGTTTGATGGCAAGTTATCAGATTTGCCCTCGCAAGATTGTAAAAAGTTAGACTCCCTCGTCCATCTTATAATCACGGAATATTTTGATAGACAAAAGCGAAGCTTAAACTTTATACTAAAAATTCCTCCATAATCAGTCGCCCTTTAGATATCGCAAAAGATTTTCTATGTTCGGGTGGTTTCAACTACAAAATTGCAGAAGCCAAACACCTACAATCGCGTAGCAAAAACCCGCCCATCCTAGTTGAATTTTTTTCACCGATCGAGGTGCACTCAATCTTTGCTCAACGAGGTTGCATTTCCCGATATTTCGAAAAGTTTCCTCTGTCGAGATCTTACACCAATGGAGCGAAGAAATGCGGCTCTCCAGTCCAATAGACCAATGACTTCTCAGCCTACTATTCCTAAATCTGTTCGTAGTCCCGATAGGGTAAATGCACTCGCTAATCCTCCCCCCCGCATACCTGGCCATACACCCACTTACGTCAGTGCACCCGTTATCCCTGCCTCCCAGGTATCTATTCATAGTCCCATAACCGTCAGTACACCTGCTATCCCTACCTCCCGAATGTCTAGCCATAGATCCATAAACATCAGTGCACCAGTTAGCCCATCCCTCTTGATATCGGGACCGTCAAGGCCCGCCGCTCCGTCATCTACTACGATTAATACTAGTCAAATACATTCTCTGTCCAACGATCGATAAATTCCGCCGCCTCTAACGCGGCAACAAGTTCATTAAGAATGTCGACAACACCGTCGAAAGCGTTTAGGCCGAGCGCTTCCCCACCACAACCTAGCTCCTCTTTTGACCGTGGGAGTAGGATCTTCAGGCCTTCGCCCAGTGGTGTTGCACATGGCGCCTCACCCTTTCATGGCACAAATGTTCCGGTATGGTTGTTGGCGACGATTATCAACCGGAATTAAGCATAGACGGCCACGAACTAAATGTCCCAGGAGTTATCAAGGATTTGGGCATATCCTACTCTAATAGTCTCAATTTGTCAGAGCACTGTGTCCTGATAGTTTCGATAGCACGCCGAAACACCGGATTTATCCTTAGAAATTTTAAGACTATCAAGGTTAGAATTAGCCTCTATAATATGTACGTGAGAACTTGTCTTGAATACTGCTCGCCCCTATTCAGTCTTCTGCGCACTTGTGAACGGAAGAAAATAGAATCGGTGCAGCACTTCTTCACAAGAAGAGTTTTCACTACAGAACACCGTAACTTAACCTACCAACAAAGGTGCGAACTTATAAAGCTGGATCTTCTATGGCTTCGTCGATTGCAGAAGGGTCTTTGTTTACTGTTTAAACTTTTGAATGGTCAAATCTTTAATCCCCTTAGTACAATAAGGCAGCTTGAGCACTCTCGACGCGCCAGTCACCGAGACGTATTTTTATTTCTTCCTATGGCACGTACAGTAAGTACCGGCAATTCTTTTCAGTAAATGCCATATGTTTCTGGAATAAGCTGCCCAAAAGTATTAAAACCCAGCAAAACTACTCTATGTTTAAGAGAGCTATAACAAGTTTTCTACATTCAGGACAACTTTCACAAATTTTGGGTGCTGACTCGTTGGAATATCTCTTTCACTCTGATGGCGTTCGTGGACTTTGAACCCGCCAGGCTTCATGCTGAAGATAATGCTGCTGAAGAAGCAGCCCGCAGTCTGCTAACCCTTCAGCCGATAGCGCGCAACTTTTGCCGACAACCATTGAAGGAAGACTGAGAACACTGTGTTTTTGTGCCAACCCTCTCCGTCTGGAACTAATGTTTTTAAACGATATGAAACAGTTCTCCTGCTGATGAGTCAACTCAGCTTACAAATGTACATTTATTCCGTTTGTATCATACCTTTGAAGGCAGGTTTTTTTTCACTTGAAACAAACTCCCTATCTCGCCCAGTATTGATAAAACAAAAAAACTGAAACAAAACCAATACTGGCTGCAGCATAGAGAGTTTGTTTTAGGTTTTTACCGGTCTTCGAGTTGTTGGAAGGCGCCCAAGAGGTGCATTATCAACTCTTTACAATTGCCTGTAAACTGGCATAATAAATATATTAGTATTATTTATATTCCCACTTATAATGCGTTATTGAACACGCCGGACCCGAACCAAGAAAAATTTAATTTGCACGTTAGTAACCCTAACTGGTATAGTTTATATCTAATTGGAGTTGCCGTACAGGACATATACTGATTAAGACCACTAATCCTTACGCGAGCGGCCCTAACACTAATTTTATGTCACCGTTTCCCCCTATCAGTTCCTTTACCCATCCTCTACCACCCAAACCTGCGAACTTTTACATGTCTTCTCACCTCCCCCCATTCCTCCCAAACGCCCCAGAAGCTTATTTTGGTTTACCCTCTCCTCATTTTTCCCTGCCAGAAAGCGAGGCCCCTAGATATCTCAGACCTTATCAGCCATCGATTGTTGGCTACCCGTATGGTAACAGCTCCATACCCGTCAGTACTTATTCCACAAATAATAACGGCCTACAGTTTGCCTACCCACCGTCAAATTCTTTTTTATGAAGAACGATAGCCATAGTCCTGTCACTCGAAACACACTAGATGTCATAGTGCTTAATGCCAGGTCCGTTATAAATAAAATGGCTCAACTTCGAGCTATCGCTTTCGAGATGATGCCTGATGTTATATGCATAACAGAATCTTGGACCCATCCAATCATTTCTGACTCCTCCCTTATCATAGACGATTATGATTTCTATCGTTACGATCGCATTAGTAAGCGTGGTGGTGGTTGTCTTCTCTATATTAGAACGTCATTGAGGCACTTTCCATTTTATCTAAATAGCACGTCCTTCTCTGGAAATTACTGTTTCGCCTCTATTATCCTGTCGCCCCGGCAAAAGGCGATTATCGGATGTGTATATAATCCTCCTAACTCCTCATCTGAAGAAGATGCAAATTTGTGTGAAATATTCAAGTTTATTTCAGAATCCACATTTGAAGTTAAAAT
>JAYGXS010001367.1:0-14286 GCA_036362985.1 Ligula intestinalis
CAGTGAGCAGTCGGGTGTAGTGTATCGCATACCATGTCTAAACTGCCCTGTGAATTACACGGGACAAACTGGACGCATGCTGGGTTCGCGCATACACGAACGCAAGTCGGCTGTTCGACGGTGTGATGATTCTTCGCAAGTGGCTGCCCACACCTACGAGATGGGTCACGAGTTCAACTTCGCGGCGGCGAGGATAATTGCCCACGCAAGCAGCAAGACGGGCCGAGAGCTGGTTAAAGCCTGGGCGTCGGATGACAACTCAGTTAACCGATGCATCGAGCTGGCGCCTTCATATGTTGCCCTGCGCGGGTATCTCCGTGCGATGCATCTGGAATGCGAACCTTTGCCTCAATTCGGAAGAAAACTATGCCCATGTTACAGTAAATCATGGTCTCGCGTATTGCGCTCATATTGATTGCACCGATGGCCTTGTGACGCTGGCATACCTATTCGCACGCAGGAAGGTGTCGTGCCGTGTGCCTCCGAGGATTGCCTCGAGCTTTTTCCTTTTAGATATTCGTCTGGTTGGCTGGCTAGTAGTCCTTTTTGGATCAAGAGCCCCACCGGGTGGTCCTCAATCCCGACGCGGCAGCGAGGAGGAGTTGGAGCAACATGGTCGGCAGGGGGCTGCTCCGTCATCAAAAACACAGATGGAGAGGAGGGGGGGTAGATCCACCGTAGGGAGGTTTGGTGTAGCAGACCTTGGCCGCCGTGACGGCGGGTGGGAACGCGGTCGTAGACGCGTCTACTGTGGTTCCTGTGAGTGCATAGTCGGTTACATTGGCTTGAGACGTATTTCAAACGCAGTAGACACGGGCAGTGAGATCAACCATCAGGTAAACCAGAACAAAGCAGGCTTTCTTCAAGTTCATCCTCGCCAATGGACTGAGGAGGGCAATTGGGCGATAAGAGGTCGCTAGGCAGGGGTCCTTGCCCGCTTTGACTAGGGGATAATGATTGACTAGCGCCAGCAAGCGGGGATGATTGAAGTTCCCAGCGAAAGGTTGAAGACGGTTGCAAGGTAGGCAGCCACCTTCGGGCCGATGTGGCGCATATGGATATGCGCCAGACCATCTGGTCCTAAGGCTTTTGAAGCTCTCATTTTCTTGACGGTGGTGAGGATGGCATCAGCCGAAAAGGAAATGTCTGGGGGTTGAGCTTTATGGAGGAGACGAAGAAGGGAGCGCTGGCTTTTGGGACTGGGCGCCGAGCGGGGCGAGAACAGCTTGTTCATCTACACGGCGATCTTACCGTTGTTGGAAATGAACTTGCCGCCCCCGAAGCTAATAGACTGGTTAGATGTGTCAGCCCGGGGTTCGGTCAGGTTGCGTAAAAGCTTCCAAGTGGCAGCTGAGTTGCTGCTGAAATTACTATCTGAAACTAGATCATGCCAGCGTTGGCGTTTGCCATCGTTGATAGTCTTAGTGATTAAGTCATTCAGTTTGCCAACGCGCAGGTCACTGGCATCACGCGCTCGTATTTCGTATTTCCAGGCGGGAGGCTTCCGGCGGATAGTTAGGACCGCACCTCCGTCCTGCCTTTCCCATTTTACACCTCTTTTTTACCTGCGAACCGCTTTCTAAAATTACTGATTTCGCATCATCTGCCAGACTCATCAACCAGACTGAATATACTCATCGACGCGTGTGATGGAAAGACATGCCACCCGGACCGGCGATGAAATTTACATGGCCAGTCTCAATCATTCCCATTGCGCGTGGTTACTCCTATCGGGAGTGCGTGGGCCTTCAATCCCACCACATGGTCTGGGACGCAGACTGCAATGAAAGACCTGGCACCTGCTAGAATTGTCTTTACAATGGTGCACATGTATCGTGCTTGCTGTTTGGTGCAGTTTTTGCTTGGTTGGTAGCCCTTGTTGGATCAGGGGTCCCCGCCGGAGTCCAAACTGGGTGCTGTTGGAAGACGGAGAAAAGCCGCGACCTCGGCCGGCTTGAGCCAAAGGTCCTCGGGGGTGAGTTGGGTGCCTGGCCGGGAACTGCAGGTGGAGCGATGCCGGCAGTCATGCTGCGATACGTCGCAGTCGAGTATGGACGGGTCGAGCCAGTGTTGGTACTGGCGAAGGAGCATGCAGTAGCCACTGCGTAGCTGCGCCTGGATATAACGAGTCACCCTTGGGATATGTCGTTTCGTGGCCGCAAATGGAGGTGGATAGTTACCCAGAAGGAGCGGGGGATGGTAGCTGGATTTAGCGTCCATAACGGCTCTCTGGTGAAGGCGCTGGTAGCCTGTCTTTATGGTGGAGCTATCAGCCGATAGATCCGAGAGAGACGAGGCGACAGCTGCCTTGTAGAGACGGCTAGGCTCAGGAGCGTGGCAACGATGGTGATTCGAATGGCCAGGTTGTGAACAGGTCCACCAGAACTGCTGACAGAGGAGTTTGTTGTGCGCGACGACTGGCAGGACAGAAGCCTCTGCATGAAGGTGATCGATGGGCGAAATTTTATAGCAGCCCGTGATCGTGCGGAGGGCACCGTTCTGTGCTGACTGAAGGCGGTGGAGGCTGGAGGAGCTGATTGCAGGAGACCAGATTGGTGCCGTATAGGTGAGATGCGGCTTGGCCAGCGCTTTGGATGTGGTCGCCAACGTCTCTTTCGAGCAGCCCCAGGATGTGTCCGCGGGAGCATTGAGGACCTCGGTGCAGTTGTTGTCATCCATTGGTGTCTGTTGCGCCTCCTTTGTTATCAGGACGAATCCAACTAGCTAAGCTTGCACTTGCACATACACGGGACTATTAGCTGCAAAATTTTGAGTTGGCTCTGGTCGACGCCTTCGCATCTATTTCTGCGCGTACACACCTTGTTAGTGGCGCCACTTACCCTGGGGCGGCTTACCTGCTAGCTCTTCGTGAGAGTTTACTGACAGGCCAGTAGTGCCCCACCCCACAGTCACCGACAAATTTTTGCAGTTGATGCGTGGTATGGACAGTCGGGCGTGTGTGTATGTGTGTGCGTGTGTTCTTAAAGCGCTGGCCTTTATGGCACTCCCAAGTGCGAGCCTTCTCCCTAGCAAGGTGTAATGCTGGTACGTATGTTGAATGTTGGTCGCGCCAGCCGCCTGCACCCTCCCCCATCTCCTGTCTTGTTGAATTTTGGCTTGACAACAGGGTCCCGGTGTTGGAGTGGTGAGGAAGAGAGTGGGGTAGATTCTCCGTGAGTCTGCTGTCACTATAATCCAGCGCCAGATAACCGGTCCGCCCACACAGAGTGCGCAGGACTCTAACGCGCCAGCTGCATGAGTCACAAGGCCAATGGAGTCGCGTCTTACTTGCGATCATCAACAAGACTGAAGATAGTCATCGACGCGTGTGATGGAAAGACATGCTACCTATCACCTATCTTCCATGTCCGGTCTTCTCGACCTTTGTCTTGATATCGGTTCCCTGTGTGGGAATGCTAAGATAGTGGGATAGGTCCTCTACAAGTCTACTTTCACTATATTCCCACAGGAATCGCCGCGTTGCTTTACCCCGCTGAATCGCGTGGTGGACATAGGCGACAGCAACAGTTGAACTGTGGTCTCGTCGTCTGTGTGTGTGCGCGCATATCTGATATTTTAGTTTTTCCTTTCACATTCTCGTTAGTCCGAAGACGAGCTAGGGAACTAGTCTCGAAAATCTGCTGTTTAAATTTACCCTTTTTATCCCAGAGAACAACTTTCTTCAGATTTAACTTCTTGGGATGCATGATTTCCAGTTTATTTAATCTTATTAATGGGTATTAGTAGCGGGAAGGCGAGTTCTAGGAAACATTTAAAAAGTGGAAAATGTGATAACTGGAAGTAGATATTTGTTTGCCTGACGTTCCAGGTTCTGCTTGGAACCCTTTATCACCGCAGAATAAGGTGATCAATGTCCGAATTGCACAGAAAGACCCCCTGCCACGGGTGGGAACGGCTGGAGTAGTTTACGGCATCCGGTGCAGTAGTTGACAAAGCGTGTACGTTGGCGAAACCGGGCGGTTACTCTGGACACAAATGGTCGAGCACGCAGCAGCAGTAAGGAGCTAACTCTCAGGTTGTAGTTAACTCAACGGGACCCTGCTACGGGTGAGCCGCGAGCTGCTCATGTCATGGTTCTCGGGCCCGCAGTCGATTACCAAGCGCAGAGATTTGCCGTACGCATATTCCGTGCTGAGACGATGTCTGAGCAGCTCAATTAATCACGTGGGGAGGGCGTGGCATGGCAGCACTTTCGATGACAGTGAATGTAATGGCTGCGTAATTTATAGGCCAACAGCCTCCACAGATTAGGTTCTGTGGTTATCTGTGATGAAGTGTGCAAGAAAGCACCCGAAACGTAAGGTAAATAAACTTCTAGTTGCAACACTCGTATCTTCCGCTTTTGATTGAGCGTGCGTAGTTGAATAAGGGGTAACGGGGAATTCTGACACGTCATTTAATCCTAAGTATCCCTGGTTTCCTTTGCCTTGTTCAAAATATTGTCTATTTTTAGGTTGCGAAAGGAGAAAAGCGCCTTCATAGTGGCATTGCAGACCAAGGTCCATGCCCCTTTCGCAATGTACTATTAGACGGCTGAACGCCGATTTTTGTAAAGTGTATGCACATACCTGACAGATGTTGATTCGCTGCAACTGAAAAAAGCCCTCGCTCTGTTACCTATTTTGGGATCGTTTGTTTCACGTTGGTTCTCCTTCGCGTCACATGATACAACCTGATGGCCTAGATGAAATTCAAACCAACAGCAGCCAGGGCAAGGCTTCAGTACGACCGGCAGGGAGTCTTCAGTTTCGTTGATGAACGCTCAGTGGTTGTTGACGAAGCTTACTCGCCCAGTTATGCCTTAAGCCTTACTTTCGAGCTCCGCTAGTGGCCACACAGCGGCTAGTAGTGTATGTAGAGGAAAATTGCCGGTAGAGACAACGGAGACTCGCCAAATGGCCGTTCCTGGCTCATTAGCCGTCATCAGCCATCCCATGTGGTGCGCCGCCTCCGGGGCTCGAACCCGTGACCTGTTCCTAGGGACTCTAACGCGCTAACCATTAAACCACGAGCTCGTTGTCCTGCTGGTTTAGATTGGACAAATTGGCATTAGTTGATTAACGCTCGCCTATCACTTACGAAACTCGCTAGTCCTGGTCTGCCTTTGAGCCTACTCGCGAGGCCAACGCCGACCGGTCTCCCTTGTGAAGAAGACGACTCGATTGCTGTGGCCGTACTTTTATTCGCCTGACGTTTTGACATCCGTCGCGGATTCAACATCAGACACAATAGCAGAAAATGCCCTTGTCATTGGTGGAAATGTTGCTCAGTCTTGCGTTTACGTACGTTGAGCTAAGTAACCCACCAGCACCTAATCGTTTACAATCGGCACCAATTCGATTCTTCCAAAAGCACTTAACAAAAAGAAAAGTCTCAAACTGCTAGTTTGCCGCTCGCTCGCTTCGTGCTGTTGAAAAACTGGACAAATGCTCATACTGTGCACATTGAAGTTAACTTGGCAGTGACATAAGCGTGTTGCTAGTAATCGCTGCGTTTGATGTGAAGAAAATCGCACAAATATGTAAGTGAACTGCTGAGGATTGTGGTGGGGCCCCGTGTTTCGTCACCTGGCAGACCTGATTCGTTAGCTAGTAGCCCTTGTTGGATCAGGGGTTCCCGCCGGAGTCCAAACTGGGTGCAGTTGGGAGGCGGAGAAAAGCCGCGACCTCGGCCGGCTTGAGCCAAAGGTCCTTGGGGGTGAGTTGGGTGCCTGGCCGGGAACTGTGGACAAAGAGGTGATGGCAGTCATGCGGCGAGACTCCGCAGTCGAGACAGCAGTCGGGTCTAGAAGGGTTCAGCCGGTGTTGGTACTGGCAGAGGAGTATGCAGTAGCCACTGCGAAGCTGTGCCAGGGTACAACCAATCACCCGTGGGAGATGACGTTCCGAGGTGGCAATCGGAGATGGATGGCCACCCAGGAGGACCGGGGAATGGTAGCTGAATATTGCGTCCAAAACTGCTCTCTGGCGAAGGCGCTGGTAGCCTGTCCTGATGGCGGAGCTATCAACGGGTAGGTCTGAGAGAGACGAGGCGACAGCTGCCTTGTGGAGATTTCGGATAGACGTTCGAACGTTACGGCTAGGCTCGGGAGCGTTGCAACGATGGTAGTTCGGATGGCCAGGTTGTGAACAGGTCCACCAGAACTGCTGGCCGAGGAGTTTGTTGTGTGCGGCGACCGGCAGAACAGAAACCTCCACATGAAGGTGATCGATGGGCGACATTTTATAGCAGCCCGTAATCGTGCGGAGGGCACCGTTCTGTGCTGACTGATGGCGGCGGAGGCTGGAGCAGCTGATTGTGGGAGACCAGATTGATTCCGCATAGGTGAGATGCGGCTTGGCCAGCGCCTTGAATGTGGTCGCCA
The DNA here is from genome assembly GCA_036362985.1 of Ligula intestinalis. Classification (NCBI taxonomy): domain Eukaryota; kingdom Metazoa; phylum Platyhelminthes; class Cestoda; order Diphyllobothriidea; family Diphyllobothriidae; genus Ligula; species Ligula intestinalis. Next base: position 6,386 of record JAYGXS010001367.1, read on the forward strand.
GCGTCTCTTTCAAGCAGCCCCAGGATGTGCCCGCGAGAGCTTTGAGGATCTTGGTGCACCGGCTCACTTTGCTTGCGACCTCCCTCGCATGGCAGACCCGGTAACCAGCAAGAACTTGCGATGAGCGCATCTCCGACACTCGGTGTTGTTCTCGTGACCTGTGCGATCTTCTCCTCGTGACCTTTAGCCCATTCATAAAAACTATGGTGGGCTCCTCCTGAAATGCTTCAAACATTTTCAGCAGCAGGCCTTCCGATTTGCAAATAACCTACTCCCCTGTCACGGGCGACAGTTTTCTCCTAAATTTCCCACGAATTGCATTCATAGCTCTAGAATTCTGAGCAATGCATAATGATTTTTTTTACTGTGTGGCCTTTTTACACAGTTTCATTACTGACAACGCCAAATGTTCTGCATCATAGCTGGTCTGTACCAAGAGGGAGTTCAAAGGTATTTACGTATATTTCCTTGATAAATCTGACCTGACCTGAATAAGAAAAAAAGGCTTTCATCACACCCGATTTCTCGCTTATTTTTGTGGAATAAAGGTCGATTTTTCAACTTATTCAGGACTGTTCTTTGATTGGTAAACGTTCCTCACTTACGCAAACCTAGCGCGCGCGCGATCGTGAATTTATGATCTGCCATAGAGCTATTTAGCGTAGGAAATTGCATGGATGTGGTAAAAATACGTTTTTTTTTCTCGCAAAGTTTTTTTTCGCAAGTGTTTTCAGAAACGTTTCGAAAAAAAGGAGACTTTGCGCGCGACACCTTTCTCTTAAGGGCATGATGTGCTCCCTTCCCCCCCCCCCCGAGCCTGACGATTTGCCTGATCTTGTTTTGCACGGCAGGTTCTTAACCAAACCCGTCTCAGTTGCTGTAACGGTAGCCAAAGCCGAGATGTCGCCGCCTAATTCCGCCTTGTGGGAGTTCCCAAGGTAGAACACGACAAGAAGAGCGCAAAATCAGAAGTCCTTCAGCGTAGTTGGGGTAACAAACGCGTTTAAAAATATGTCTATCGAGCCAATCAGCTTCTGTCCTGGCGTAGGTAGCGACACGATTGTCTCGTGACAGCTTAAATTTTAAATTATTGATTGACTGACTGCCAGTATGCGTTCGTCGCGCGTAGGCCGATCGATAGCCTGTCGTGAGCGCGGCTCGCTACCTTAATGCTAGCTGCCTGCTAGCTGTTCGTTAGGCTCCTCCTTTCATCAGTCGGCTTCTATTTCGATTGGTGCCTTCGCTTACACAAATATGTTGATGAGCGCGATGTTGCTGCCATGGCAGACGAAATAAGTACACCAAAAGCAGTTTCCCCGTCGACTATTTGGGCGCTATCTCCTGTTTTTGGCGTTTGTGCCTTCAAACCCATCGAGAATTCAGCAGTAGAACTTTGAAGCGCTAGTATTCCACGTAATTTTTTGCACTGATAAAGGTGGTAGAGACTTCGATGATTCCTAACCTGTTCCTCTTCCCCGTTTTGGGCGCAGGAACACGCCAATTTGAATGCTGATATGGCCCGGGATTTGCTTCGCAAAATGCTGGTTCTTGATCCGTTACAACGGATCACTGTGGACGAGGCCCTGCAACACCCCTACATCAATCTGTGGTTCGATGACTCCGAAGTCAATGCTGTAAGTCCTTTCTCTTTTTCTGCTGTCTACGCCGTTTATCACTTTAAAATCAGTATTAGTCATTATGACAATTTATTCCGTTGGCGAGATTCCTAGACCCGACTCCCTAGTGGGGGTATTTGTCATTTCGGGGACAGTTCTAGGTCTTCACTTTTCTATTCCAGCAGAGCTATCTTGTAGGGTCGTTTAAATATCATTGATTTTGACTGCCTTTATAAATTGTACTCGTCTGGTAGCAAATTACGCCTTCTTTAATTTTTATATTTAAAGAAGGGGTATCTTCCGGTTTTATAAGAACAATTTAATTATGAGCTTTTTTACGATTGTGAGGTGTTCAATACAAGCGAACATGCGTGTCCCGGGAATCAGTTGAGAAGAAGAGAATGAGGTGTTCATTCATAATGCATCGTACTGGTCAATTTACTAATGCTGCCTATAATGCATACTGCATGATCAACATCTATTGCAAAATTTCATGAGAACTATGTGACTTCTTCCTCAAACTGTAGGCGAAAAAGTACTCTTCCTTAAACAGGATGTAAGCAGCGCGCAGTTTGTTAAGCGTGAATGGAAGTTTAGCAGTCAGTAGGTTTAAAAATTATTCGGTAATTTATAAACTTTTTTTAAAGCTGATAGCATCCGTTTTGTCTCCTGAGGGTAGTCTGCTCCATCTAGCAGTCATATGATAATGTTAATTCCTTGTAAATATTTTAAATGACGAGTAGACCAATGTCGCAACACCCCAAAGACTCGAGGTCGTTATTCTTCACAGTAATCACAGTACCTTGGCTCATTAGACTTCAGTGGGCTTGAACTCAATTGGCTGAATTGTAAGTCCAGCCTGTGTTTGTTGTAAATGTGGTCAAAGCTGCGGTATCACCGTCTAATTGCGCCTTGTGGGCGAGAGCAGAAGCCTTTTTACAAACCTAATAGATTATACTTAAGCAAGCGAATGCACACACATTGGACCAATGAGATTGTGGTCTCAAGTAGGACGCGACTCCGTTGGCCTTGTCCCTCTTGCAGCTGGCATGGCAGTGTCCTGCGCCGGCCCCGCCGTGTGCGTCGTCACATGCACTGTGTGGGCGGACCGGTTGTCTGGCTTGCTAACGCTTCATCGGGGTGAAGTGCAATTTGTGTAGGCGGTCCAGTCGTTTGGGGTGGGAACGGCTCGTCAGGGCGGCGTGCACTCGCACTTAAGCCGGGCCCTAACAGTGTTGTGTGCGTAAACAGGTCTGCGCATGTCTCAGACCTGTTTACGATTACCTATGACTAAGGATTCCGAGAGTATTAAGCTCAATGACCAAATGTCTCGGGTTCAAATCTCGAGGGTTCCAACCCTTGATATTGGGTATGGCTAGCTGATGATGCCTAACACACCAGAAATGGCCATTCCAGTCTCCATTTGCTTTTTTGGCTAATCGCTCCCCCCCCCTTTTTTTCGCGCAGCCGCCGCCCGGGCGATACAGCCAGGAGTTGGACGAGCGGGCTTTGTCGGTCGAAGAGTGGAAGGAGCTCATCTTCCGTGAGGTGCGTTCCGCGCCCGGTGATCATTGAAACGTCGCTGCTGCAGCTGCTGCTCTGGCCTCTCAACCCCTGCCGGCCTCATCCCGCTGCCACATTTCGTCCTGATGCCCTCTGCGGTCTGCTCAAACAGATTTCTCTCTCGCCACCACCACCATCACCTCCGCTGTCTGTTCTTCGTCCCACCGTCCTCTTCACGCCCCCTCTCCCCACTACCGCTTCCCTCGCCCACCCACCCACCCACCCCCCCCCACTCCCCGGTGGGAACCCCGACCCTCAAAGCGCCAACTCTTTCCCCCCTACTCCATCGCCCGCTCCTATCAACGCTCTTGCCTCGTGGCCACATTGGAGGTATGCGCGGGGCAGAGGGAGGGGAGGAGACTGTCGCAGGATGTTTGGAATGGGTCATACCATTACAGAGATCCGTCGCCGCCGTACCTTCTACGGGGAGGGGAGGGTGAATTGTCTTTCGCCCCCCCCCCTCCCTCCCGCCCCAGTCGGTTTGGCCTTAGTGCGCCTCCTCAACCCCCTGTTTCACCCTACTGCCAACACATCTTTTTCGAAATATCCTCCTCTGCGAAGATGTGACCAACAGACGATCAGTTGGGGGTGTGTATCCGAGGGCAGGGAGCGTTTTTCGATGGCAAAAGTAGGAGTGGGGTGGGGTGAGGAGAGGCAAGGAGCTAGGCGAGATGTGCACCCTCTTTGCTCGCTGTAGCTCTCCCGCTCGAGCAACTCCCGGCTACTACTGTAGAGGATACAGGCAACCTCTTCCTCCTCATCCTCCTCCTTTTCTCAGCCCCCGCGACCAGCGGTCGTGCGTGGGTCCCACTCCCCTTTCCCTGCCCCCTTCCGTGGGAACTCTCTCCACTCTTTGCTCCCTACTACTCCTCCTTTTAATCGCCTTCCCCGCGTCTCATATTTTGTTCTCTGCTCTCTCTTTCTTCACTTTGATGCAGTTTCCTTACTTTAGACTTCGCTGTTTATGCCTTCGCGTGTGCTTGCCTTTGACGAATTATGGTATTTTGGCTACCTTTACACATCACACACACACACCAACACCTGTCCTTTCTGCTGGGACGAGACTAAACAAACCTAGTGTTGTCGCTGATAATGACTTCTTTTGGTCTTCTGTCCTCTCCCTCGAGATGGGGGGGAGGTCGTCACTGTCGTCTCTCTTGACATGACCACTGACAGGAGGAGAAGGTGTTGGGAGTCTGTTTTTGTTGAATTGGAAAGCATTGATATTAGTATGTATCGGCATCGATACTGGCAGATGACTTTTAGATTAGAGTTGAGTGTGGGGGGCTGTTGTTATGTTGCCAAAAGCTAGCTTTTGTGAAAAAGAAGACGACTCGATCGCTGGGACAATGTGTTCATTCGTCTGACGTTTCGAAATCCGTCGCGGATACATCATTAGAGACACACTCACAGAACGGTAGCAGGAACAGTTTGTGTGTGTGCACATGGTTTTGTCGTAAAATTCAAATGTGTGGCTGGGTCTCGTCGAATGAGCCGCAACATGAGAATTCGCATAATTTCGCCGCACTGTTGCCACGTGTTCGGCAATTCATGTCTTGAGAAGTTTGCCAGTTTCTCCGGCAAAGTTGCTTTGCCCGCAACTGCACCAGATCCTGTAGACGACTCCAGATGTTTCTTGCCGTGGCAGTGGGTCTTTCGGTTTCATGATTTGACGCCTTATGGTTGCTTCCGGCCTGTGTGTGACTCCAATTCCAAGTAGTGTGAGAAGGCGGCCGACAGCCTCCAAAATGATACCAATTCTCAGGTTGCGGCTCATTCGACGAGACCCGGCCACACATTCAAATTTGATGAGGCTAAAGTTCTCGCAATTGAGTGAGCCGGGAATTACTTGAGCCATGGTTCACGGGCCCCCAATCCATTAACAAGTGCAATGATCTGCCCAATCTATATTCGGTACTGAGACTAAATTTGGCCAAAGCAAGTTGCCGCTCGGGGAACAGACAGGCCACCACATCATCCTATGCCAACACCGCAGGGCCAGTGGTCATTGCTGACGCAACGAATCAGCGCACACTCAAGGCGTTTATCGATTTTACTGTACGTTTAAATTTTACGGCAAAGCCCTGTGCACACAGACTATTTCTGCTCTGTGAGTATGTTTCTGATGGTGAATCCGCGACGGATTTCGAAACGTCAGATGAATGAACATATTGTCCCAGCGATCGAGTCGTCTTCTACTGCTCAGTTACTTCCTGGGACTTGCGTGTTCGCTTGTATTAGCAGCTAGCTTTGGTGCCGCCCCAGGCGCTTTGTTTCAATCCAAAAAGGTCGCGGGACCAATCAGATTGTGTTCTCGCGTGACAAGCGACTTGATTAGCTGTCTGAATGGTTCATCACGTGTGTGGCCTCTGCGCACGTGCCCGCGCGAGCGAGGGGTTGGGGAATATCCGAGAAATGTTGTAGATGGCCAAACAATTCCGGTGGTCAATGCAAGCGAATTCGCCAGTCCTCGGAGGAAGTATTGAGATCAAGAAGTAGTAGAGGTGGTTGCTGGGACAAGAATGTTATTCGTCTGGCTTCTCCGAATCCATCACTAGACGCAATAGTGATCCGTACAGAGGGAGCGTTAGTGTTGCAGGATTTATTTATACAAACAAATTTTGGGACTGTTTTCCACTTCTCTGCATGAATTAGGTGGAGAACACAGTAGTTTGAATCTACACCGAATCAGTATATAGATAAAACTTAAGCATTTGTTCCCCGGTACAAATTTAAACACGCATATACTGCAGAATTTATTGGCGTCAATAAATTCCGTGACAGCTCTTCAGCTGCGTCTTGTCGTTGCATAAGAATGATGGCGAAGAGGGCATGCAAACGTTTGAAATTTCGCACAATGGATGACATAACAGCAAGGATCATTGCTCGGTTTCAATAATGAGCAGGTAAAGGACACTGCACTAGTCAACGTATGGGAAGAAAGGGGGTGGGGGTTGAGCTAAAGTAAACGAAAATCACTTGGGGATTAAAACAACAAGGTCATTTATTAGTGCGGCGAATAGCCAATACTAATGTGGCCTTTAAACTGGGGAAACAGGAAAGAAATTCGGGGACAGAAATTAATAAAATCAAGCGTTGGTTAAACATAGGCGTGCAATTACTAGGCCACATGATCTAGCTGCTTACATAGGTCGGATTTTTCCCGCCTTGTATAGGCTGATTCCATGCAGCGGAAGCTCCCGTTTATCAGTGCTCGAACAAGAACTCGGAAAGATGTTTTGAAGTCAACAGAGTGACCACTGTCTACCAGGTGTTTTGTAATGGAAGACCGTGGCACTTTGTTTTCTTGTTTAAAAAGCCGATTAGGTTAATTTTCAGCGGTCCTGGTCGCCAATTGCCTTTGCGTACACCCGATGTACCGACATCCGCAAGTGCACTTCAATTCATAGACACAATTTGGAGTGGCCTGCAAAGGTGACAAGGCATCCTTTGTCTGATTAACTGGAAGGCTTTTAGTGGGAAGTGAGGAACACTAGTTCAGCAGCCTTTTACAGTAGTCGCCGGCTATTAAGCCCACCTCTGTCGCAGACCAAATTGGGCTCAATAAGCGGCGGGCGCTCTAACCAGAGAGTCCTTGTTCTTGATTAGCGAACACAGGATAGGCACTATACATAACATACGTACTGTACTATGTGTAGAGCATGGTTATCTATAAGAAAAAAGTGCTGTTTGTCTGTATTTTACGTAATAACAAAAACAAAAATGATTTGCGACACGTTAAAAAAATCGGTCTAGTGTCAATTGATGACGTAATAAAAAAAACAAAAACAAATTATTTGCGACACGTAACCAGTTGCGCACGCAGAGAGATGAGAATTTCATTCTATCCTGTCGGCAAACTGGGCTTTGTAGCCGGCGACTGGGCTTATTAGCCGGCGAATTTTGCTCTGTAAAATTCCGCCCCAAGCCGATTTGGGCTTAATACGCGGCTGGGTCTATTAACCGTGGGTTTAATAACCGGCGAGTACTGTATATGGAAAAATTCAGAGCTGTGCACATGCCCTTATCACTACCGTGGACGAAACTCGCCTCAATGTGTTCAAATCAACACTAAACAACTTCGCATTCACTGAAATAATAATAATCACAAGAACAGGCCTCCACTCCTGCACCGTCGACTACAGAGCCGGTTCCGTTGGCTCTTAGATTGGCCGCAGATTGTGAGCTCAGATATCTTTCGTTGGTCACCTTAGTAACCGACGAAAGTCAGATAGAAAGGGAGAAAGGACAATAACCGGCAGTGCGAAGACACATCCCACCTAGCAGCGAGCATGACCGCTGTTTCGTCTTCTTGACTTCTCTGACTCCAAGTTCAGCAGTCACCCAATGATTACAACTATCAATGGATAAACACAGCCAATGACGAAGGGGGTCAGCCAAATTGCCTGACTCTACACAAAGGAACAGCAAACGTTTGATAACAATGCCACTCAGGGCAAAAGCAATCTTGGAGGAGGGTGTACGTTTTAGTGGGAGGGGCGGTGACTGTTGCTTTTATGTGAGGAAGTTCCTGTGGACTCCCATTGGGCCGAAACATGAACGCGAAAGGCGAGTGGACATATACAGAGGCAATACTGCGCCAGCAAGGGGTGGGATTGCCAGCCGCTAACTGCAAGCGTTCTGTGGGCAGCGGTGGTGACAGCTGTAATCGACCCAGGGGGAGAGGGGGAGGCAACGGCCAGTAGCTGCGCGCAAATAACA